>BHFT01035230.1:0-11887 GCA_004320025.1 Laticauda laticaudata | reverse complement strand
AATCAAAGCCACAAAACAGACAGAAGAAACCAGAAACACCAATCAAACATACTCCAAGTCCAATAAACACAGACCAAACGTATCAAGAGAGTGAACAGAAACTGATGCAAAGGTGTCTCAATTAATTAACAGAAGTCTATTCATACATTTTGATTTCATTATTCATACAAGCATGTTTTTTTTAAAACAAACTATTTGGTTTTTTAAACAGTTTAAAAACATAGAAAAAATACACAATTGGAGACATTATTTATATTTCTTAATCTTATTCTTATAGTTAGTTTCCTATTATATTACAATTATTACATATTACTTTTCCTATTAAGTCACTAGTTCTTATTCCATATTTATACCACTTATTACATAATATATTTTCTGTTGATTCTACATTCAGTATATATAACTTAATATCCTTTACTTAAGTACAGTACTACTTTTCCCCCTATTCTCAAACCATGCATACCAGGTGTCCCAGACTGAGTAATATATTGATTCCTCTTATCTTTTAATTCTAAGGTCAGCCTGCCATTTCTGTCCAATCTAATATTTTCTTTATCACTGCTCCCTCATGTGGTGTATCTCCCTATTTCCAGTGTTGTGCATATGAGATACTAGCAGCAGTTATTATACGTAGAATGATATATCTATCGGTTTTACTATATTTTTCTTTTATTATGCCCAACAAAAGTAATTCTGGTTGAAATTCATTTTTTTGTTTTATTATTTCTTCCAGACAAATTTGAATCTTATTCCAATATTTTTAAACTTCTGAGCAGGTCCACCACATATGAAAATATGTACCCCTTTCTTTCTTGCATTTCCAGCATTCCAGATTTTGATTTACAAACATTTTTGCCAGTCTGGTGGGGGATAGATGCCACCTATGAAACATTTGATACGTATTTTATCTATACGCCGTAGATATTGTTAGTCTATAATATATCCCTAACATTCTTTCCCAATTTTCCAATTCTATATTATTTTTCTCCCAGGCTACCATCATTTCTTTAACTATTTTTTCTTCTATTTTGAAATTTAAAAGGAAGTTATATAATTTGGATATCATCTTTTTTCTGTTCCTTGTAATCTAGTTATTGTTTGTCCAATTGAAATCCATATTCTTCTTTGTCTTTTCTATACCATGCCTGTTTTTAATCTTCCTTGTTTGGTTTGTCAAGAAATTTCCTCATTTTAGCCAGTTCCATTGTATTCGAGTATATTAATGCCTCCACTGTTGACAGCCAACCTGGTATTTTAGTCTAATGGTTCCTCTTGATTTTATTCCATATTTGGGTAGGTGCATCCCTAATTTGGTGCCCTTAAAAATAGCATGAAGTTTATTTTTCCCTTCCCATAAAAAACTATGCCTCTTTGCAGATCATGTCCTTCTATTAATAGTATTATTTTGTTCTCTAAATTGATCCAATCTTTTATCCATACCATAGCTGCTGTCTGATAATATGTTTCCCAATTTGGAAGTCCAAAACCACCCCTCTCTCTTTGATCTGGCAACAGTTTCATTTTAATTCTAGCTTTTCCCCAGCCCAAACAAATTTAGCTATTACTTTATCCAACCCACCTCCCCCCAAAAAAATCTAATTTTACTGGTACAGTTTGGAATAGATATAGTATTTTTTGAAGTATAAACATTTTGACTGCTGCAATTTTTCCCATTAATGAAATTTAAAGTTTTCCCCATATTTCCAATTCCTTTTTTTTTGTATCATTACTTTATTATAATTATTTTCTTTAATAGAGGAACATCTTGACGTTAGCCAAATACCAAGATATTTTACTTTTTTAACTATTTGCATTCCCAATCTTTCTTCTAATTCCTTTTTTTTTTTGGTTTATCTGTTGTTAGGAATATAAGTGAGCTAACAGGTATTTGGGTTAGAAATATATAAACCAGGATAGACATTTTAATACTGTCTCTTTAAGGGAATGCAAGAGCATTGCAATTGGAGGTGGTGGTTTCCTCTCTCAAATGGCTATAAGATGGAGCCAGAAACACCTGGATTTGTTTTTTATGTCTGAGTCTTAAGAAGAAGTGTGAGTGTCTCTTATGTTTCCTTCTGTTGGAACGTATTGGCAAATTGCTTCAATGTGTTTTCCAACATTGACTGGATTATTACTGGGATTTCATGTAAGTCTAATACTGAAACTGTTTTTGCCACTGGACTTTGATACTGGATTACCCTCCGGATTGAAAAACTGCAACTGATTAACCTCTGTGAATGAAAGACTTTGGAATTGCTTATTTTGGACTTTTGCTTAAACACTTTTTCTGGAAGTAAAAAACGAACATTTACTGTACAGTGTATCTTGCTGGTAACTGTGTGTGTATTATGTCAAACACTTCTCTCTATAAGTCTCCCTGTATGAGCTCATCCCTAATGGACGAATTAAACCTCAACACTGGTTATTGGGCACTAGGGCCATACCCGCCAGGGCTCAGGATAAGTGAAGAGTTTAGTGGTGATGCACAGTACTGTATACAGACAGCCCCTGTTTATGTTTTAATTGTGGGGTTACGTATCCTGGTAAGATGGAAAACAAAGCGCATTTCAACATGTCTATGCTGATCCACCCGGTTGGAAATGGAACTAAACTATGGTTCCTGGTCTATGAACATGCAAGGTCTACTTCTGCGTAAAAGAAAGGGGCTTTTATGAAAATGATAGTTCAAGATCAACCAGATGTATAATGCTTGGGATCCAGAAAAATGAGGAGATACAGAAGCATTTGCTGACTTTTAAAGCAGAACAACAACGAGCTCTTTGTATAATTGGACTAAACACTGAGTGACCAGTCAGCTAGCCACAATATTCGTTGGATGAAGAAGTCTGTGCTAAGGTTGTTTGGGACCAGAAATTTGATCCGAGATTTATGTTTGTGACAGTGTAGGTCTGCACACTGAGAACAT
Source organism: Laticauda laticaudata (assembly GCA_004320025.1). Classification (NCBI taxonomy): domain Eukaryota; kingdom Metazoa; phylum Chordata; class Lepidosauria; order Squamata; family Elapidae; genus Laticauda; species Laticauda laticaudata. The sequence goes on along the minus strand of BHFT01035230.1, from coordinate 8,961 downwards.
TTTTTCACTGTAAACTGTTTAGAGCAGCAGCTTCTAAAGGTGGAGATGTGTTAGCTCTCATTTAAAAAATACTTCAATACAAGAATTACTTTCCAAGAGCTACATGAAAAAGAACTGATATTATTTCCCAGAGCTGCAATCAAGTTTACAATCATTCTCCTCATTGGATGAAAGTTATGACAGATTATGTATCTTTACGAAGTCCCTGAACAAGGGATAAAACTAACATTGACTGACATAACTGGAAGGTTTGTTAGAAGAAGCAGAAGAAAGATGGCTAGAATAGAGTACCAAAATCTGAGGAAGGAACAACCACAAGAAGAGGAATTTATTTCAACTACTATCCTGTTAGGAATAAATGTTTTTTTTCCTTGTGGGGCTTAGAGGACAGATTAGCTTAAAATCTGTAAAAACGGAAACCAATCAGAAATAACTGATAATACACAGAAAGGCTAAAAAGAATGTTAGTTTAGCTAATGTCCCTAGGCAATTCAACAAAACAACAAATTATTCAACACAACAAAACACTGTAAACAGATGATTTGGTGTGTTTGTTGAAGTGGAAGCATTCACAATGTATTACTTAAAGATAGAAACAGAGGGTTGTAAAAGATGTCGATGAGTAAACAAAACATGTATCCACGGCGAAATGGATGGAAAGATTAATGCATCAGGTGAAGGTACTGGCCATATTCCTTGTAATAAACGAACATTTTAATCGATGTTATTGTACCTAAACTATAAATTTAATTTACTATCAGTTAGGGCTTTAGTTTTACATCTTGGCTCTGTAGTAACATCTTTAGAAGAGACAACTATATAATTGAGAGAAAGAGGGTAAAAGTGTACGCTACTTTAAAAAATGATTTAATTGTGTGATACAATGATTGATCAGTTGAAGAGATGAATAAGTCAGTTTATAGACCAATGTTAAGCCAGCATGATTGAATGGTATAACATTTACTGCACAAGACGTCTAGGGGCACATTATAATTTCAAAATGTTCAAAGAACAAAACTGGTTAAATTGTGCAGAGGGAGTAAAAGGCTAGGTCACACAACTGGCCGACGAGATGCAAAACGTATGCAAAAAGGACACAGCGGAAACTGACAGAGCAAAAATTTTGGGGGTGGCTCAAATCGGGGGTTGCTATCGGGTGGCTTTCATTCCCTACAGAGAAGGTGGCATTAAATTTTGGTGCCGATAAACAGTAAACTGATATAAGATACGGTAAAATGTTGTTTGAATGGATGGGGTGTAGTACGTTAGCGATGGTATGGTTATTAGTTTTGTGCATGTTTTCGGTTAGTGAATTCCGTGGATTGTTTTGGAAGTGGATGGATATGGTATGATGTATTGTTTTGTTCGGGCTCGCTGTTCGGACAACATCCGATGAGCGATGCTTTCCGGGGGAAGCAAGTTGGGTGCGAAGCTCTCGGGTACCATCGCCATACCGCGGGTCAAGGAGTAGGATGAGGGGGATCCGGGGTGATTGCATCAACAGACCACCTTACACGGTATGTATATAATGGTTGCGGATTACATTATTTGCGGACGCATGGCTAAAGCGTTTATGGTTCCTCTGGGCTGCTGCCGGTATTTGTGATGGGGCCTGGTCTTGTTTTTGTTGTGTTCTGGGGAGGAATGAATTCGCGTCAGCTGGCGGACGACTGGATTCATAAAAGTGACATGCAGCTCACAAGGCAAGTCACAATTTGGTCAGCCTAGGAGAGGAGGTGGATCTTGCTAAGGACCATGGGTTGAAAGGATATTTTACACCGATGGGTTTGTCAGTCAGGTGAAGAACCGACGCAGCAAACCTCGTGCCTAACTTCCTGCCAAGCCCTGGACTATATGTGAGAGGGAGACTATGAATGGTCTCACCTCAATCGATCCCCACCCTGGCGCTGATTGCTACTTTTTGTCTGAATGGTTGGCCCCTGTCTGCGTTGCTGGTTGTCTCCTGGTTAGGTTTTCCGCACTTGCTTTTACGGTGCTTCTCCTTCCGCGTTGCCTTTTGGTCTGGTTGTTTGGGCGCTTTGTTTTTTTATGCCTGGGGCCGTTCTGCTTTTCCTCAGCTGCTGCTAGCTGGTTGGACAGATCTGTCTGGTTGTCCCCTTTGCTCGTGGGCTATTCTGTGGGTCGGGCGTCTGGTTTGCGGGCGTCTCTCTCTTTTTTGCTGCTCATCTGCTTGCCGCTTTCTTCTGGCTGTTTGCTGCTCTGTGGAATGGAACAGCCCCCAATGCCATCAAAGCCCTGATGTGAAAGGCCCTGAAACCCACTGCTATGAGGGATGTAAAGAGGCAAGGGCATTGCAAGGAGAAGGGACAAGAAGAAATAGTACTTCATTTTTTTCCGGGGCCACTTTCCGAGGACCTATGGAGGGAAGGAGGTGCTTGGAAAATGGCTTGAGGGACGGGAAACTGCAGTCCTGCTTGTCGGACCGAAAAAGAGGCCACCAGACTTTGGCGGAGAATTCCTGTGGGACGACTCCGGGCTCTGTTTCTGCCAAGAGAAAGCGGAGGCCAAGCGTGGAAGACGAAACAAAGTGGGCGCCGACAGAGGAGCCTGGGCCTATTTACACTGGGCAGATTACTGATCCTGGGGAATTACAGTTGGGCAGGGGCCAGATGCAAGGACAGCTGGTAGTGGCAAGCTGGCAGGGCGTCAGAGAGCAGCAATCTTGGCGGCCCAGCGGTTGGCGCACCGCCTGTCTGAGAGCTCAACCTGGCCGGAAAGATGTTAACGTCCATGATTGGCCCAAGTGCAGCTTCCTGGAGGGTGAGGTCCGCCACTCTTTGACGGATTATCAGCCAACATCGTGCTAACCCTTCGGCATCTCCTCAGACAGAGGCCCCACAGACAGCCAGTCTCTTCCCTAGCCAGAGAGCAGCTACCTTTTTTGTGCTCTCCATGGTCTGAGGGGTTCTTCTTTGGCAGCCCCATGGCAAAGAGAGCCCCTGCCGGTCCACCAGAGCACGGCGTTCTGGCACGTCTTTCCTGCGTCTCGCCAGAGGACGTGAGGGGATCCCTGTCTACAGGCATGGCAGTCGAGGATTTGAAGCAAGCAGCGATCCATAGATTTTTGGGATGGGCCTCCACCCTAGGCCCTTGCACCGTCCATTTTTCCTCTAGCAACCCTCCTACAAAAAACCGAGCGCAGCAGAATGCTCAGAGCCAGACTCTGAGTCAGTAGCCACTGAGGTATCTGTCTCTTAGAGGACTCAGGGAAAGCGGAATCAAAAACACCTAAGCACAGATCTCTCTCTCAGCTGATTTGTGCCACAGCGGGGGACATTATTGGCCCATCACTTGAAACCTTGCCCGAAGGCCGGCGGGTTTGTCCAAATCACCCCTTCGGCGCCCCTCCCTACGTGAGCCAGACCTTGGCTCATTGGGGACCTCTGCTCGAGCCTCCCCTGCAGTACCAAGGTGATGAAGGAGGAAGACTATAATAACTAGCAATGGTGCTTGTTCAGTGCCATTTGCTGGTTGACCAGGCCTTGCGTTGGGTGTGGCTGCGAGCACCCCTCCTAGGTCGCTAGCTGAAGCCTGCTCCGACCCCTGCAGCCTCGTCCAGCGACTTGCTTCCTCCACCCCCAGGCCCCTGCATTGTCGGGAGAACAAGGCCCTTCCAGCGGTTTCACACAGCCCAGGATTGGCACCCGTGACTTTCGCCCATATAGGGGGGTGCTTTCATGAGTAGTTCCCTTTGTATAGGGACTTCTTGCGCTACAGTTCACGAGGCAGGCTTCCTTCCCCAAGGTCCCCAGTCTGGCTGTTGGGAGGGCCCGCCGGCCAGGTACAGTTCGCGTACTGTCCACAGGAGGCGCGTTGGGGTCCCAGCCTTACGACCCCGGTGTGCTGCAGCTGCAAAACGAACCAGAGACAGCTCCACTAACACTCCTCTCTTTCCTGTGCCACCCACAGCCAAGCCACCTCAACAGAAAATCTGTCATCGAGTAAAATTATGTGCTTTGACGATCGCCAGGTCCATGAGGAAAGGAGCGCCTCTTCAAAATGGACCCTGGGCCGGACGGGGAACTGATTGTTGAAGTCAGCTCTCTGAGAGCTTTCCATGAATCACACCAATCCCCGGCTGTTGTACTTTTCGTGGGGGGCCGTCCATCCCTGGTGGGTCTCAATCTTGGTCGTAGGCACGCCCGTGTGGGGGCGGACCCCATGGGTGCCTTGATGTGCCAGGAACCAGTCAGCGGTTCTTCGAGCCAGGCAGACGCCAACCGCGCGTCTCCTCAGCACCTCCTGGCCTTGTGCTCAAGCGCATAGCGCGGTGGCAGTTCCATCTCCTGAGGCCAATTGCTCAGGAGTGACTTGGAGAATCATGTGGACCTTGGCCACAGCAGGTAGCGGGGATGGTGTGTTACGCTGGTTTGCCTCAGCACGCCCTTTGCCTCCTCACGCGCTGTGGTTGATTATCTACGACGGTGATTTTTTAGCTCTCTTTTAAAGACACTTGGAGGTCATTTCGCTGCTGTTTAATGATAATGTCGAGGTTACCAGTTAGCTTTATTAGTTCCATGTTAATGTTTATTTAATAGGTTCATTTCTTTGTTTTCACACATTGTAACCATAGGCAATAGCCTCAGGAGTGATGTAGAGGGAGTGTCAATACCGACCTTCGGGCCGGGGGTGTTGAGCTGCTTCTGACCGTTTTTTGTGACTTCTCCTCTTGCTTATTTGAGGTACAGGTTACCGTTTTCTCGGGTGATTTGGGATTTTGTTCGGTGCGTTACGTTCTATTTTGGGTGCTTGTGGTCCTCATGAATTTGGTCATGCTTGTGGTTAGCATCAAACTGAGGTGACCGCTCGCTACCAGTTTGTTATTCCCAATAAAGGTTATCTTTGCTTCACGATCCGCGTTGGGTTTTGTTCTAGTGCATTTCTCTTTCAAGGCTATAAGAGCGTCATGTGTTGAACCGGTCCTTCTGGGATGGATGTAACCTTTTTAGATGAAGATGTGTTAGAGGGGCCTTGTGTGCAACTTGCTTGTGTTGGGAGTTTGTGGATAGTAGCGCGCTTGATGAGCGCTGCCTGGGAAGTGGAGGCAGAGGATAGCTGTGGGATGGATAAGGAGTAGCTGTGGATGGATCTACACATGGCGCTGCGTCCTGTGGGTAATATGATCACAGGAGCATCAGTGGGGCTAGCGCCTGGCAGGGAGCTAGACCGTTTGTGGGATGGTGTCGATAAAGCTGGTGGGATGGGAAAGGGGGTCTTGATAGCGTTGTTTGTGATAGGGTGGGTAAAAGCATTAGCTGTGGGGATTTGAAAACGCTCCAGTGGCCACCGCTGTTTTGGCTGGTGGACTTTCAGCATAGCCGTCGGCAGCCGAGATCGCGCTGACTCGGGTGCCGAGGGCGGTTTAGGCTATTGATCCACTCGCTTGCTTTTGGGCGCACCACTGCCACATAAACCTATGGCCTGCGGTATTTTTACTTCAATTTGTGTTCAAAAACAATTTTTTTTTCATTGATCAAAGGGCCTTAGAGTGTGTTCACAAAATAGCACGCGATAACGCTCTTTAATTTAATTTTTCGTCAATTCCATTGGTACGGTGGCCGAACTCAAAACATCACAAGTGGGGAACATAGCGAAGTGGCCGTCATCAGTGTTTGATTTGGTATACTAGTTGGCTCAACGGAAGCCCCATGTAAGCAATCTAGGCATCCTCTCTGTCTTTTGCTCCAATTGTTTTTGGTTTGTGTGCTTTCTGGCTGCACTACTGCTCGCATGCTGAGTTTGCCATGCCGTGTTTTCAGAGTTGTTTGCGCTGTCTATTTCCCCTTCATTCGTTGAAGCTCTTGTTTGGTGTTGTGCCTTGAGTATCTATTGCTCACAGTTCTTCCTGGGATTCAAGGTTTTATTTTTTGTGCCTTGCTGGGCTTTTGTTTTTTCCAGGGCTCCAAGCAGGCCAATGTCCATTTGCCTGGTTCTTTTTGTTGTGACGGTCCCACAAGTCCTGTGGCTGGCAACACCCGTACGGGGTGCTGGTGCTGTTTCCCGCGGGGGCTTGGAGATTGTCGCGAGTTGGTTGCTATTGGGGCCTGGAGCGGGTCTCCACGGGTATCTCCACAGCAGTCTGCTGACGGTGGGGTTGTGAGGTCCCGCTTGGTTGCGACTGTGTAGTTGATGTGAGAAGGTTGACCCATCGAACCCTCATTGGGCCCAGCCGTGTGAGATGCGGCTCCAAATACCGGCGTTTCTCTGTGTCTCACACACGTGCGTCACTGGCCGGTTTCCTCGGTAGCTTGCGCCTCTGGACAGCTTGGTTAAGTGTGAAGCATCCTTCTTCTCTCACGGGTGAGGTAATCTGGTATAAGCGGGGTACAGGGGTCCTTCATGAGCGCTTGGTTCTGAGGGAGCCGGCATCATTACCCACCTGGGCGATGAAACACTTGGTCTTCGCAGGGCGCAGCAACTATCTCCTGGTGTGTGGACGTTGGGCCTGAGGGGGGTCTGGATCTGGTTATAGGCCTCGATTGGAATGAGTGTGTTGCGCCAGTTCCGAGCCTCCCATCCCTTCCGTTAGGGGGGTCCACCTGGCGATTCTGGGTAATACCTCTTGGTCGTTGAGCTCTGAAAACTCACCCCATTGTCCTGAACGCATTCGATGTACATGAAACTTACTTTGTAGTCAGCCTCAAACATCCCGGCAGAGAGGAGATGATGGCCTGCATAGAAAGCCTTGGTATTGCTTCGTTAGGATAGGAGGGCCAGACCTCTCTTGTATGTCCCTTCCGTCTCGTGGAGTTCTTTGCAAGGGGCCACGACGTGGCAAAGTAAGTATCTGGTTGATCTGTCTAAATACTTTTTCGACGATCCAGATTGTATTTTTCTCCCGTGTATTTTTTTTTGCCCTAATTTTAGGGTGTCCCTTTTGCTTGGAGCAAGCTTTCAGCTCCCATTCTGACCTCTATTTGGGCCATTCCATTCTTCCAACGCGCATCGTTCCTAAAGTATGCCGAGATAGCGTCACTTTTTGTGTGCCCCATATACCTAAAAGACATTTTGTCTAGTTTTTTATTTATTCGTGCTTTATTCCATTACGTGTTTCTGAGAACTCACATTGCTTTGTCCGCTGTATTATTTTTCCTTCTGGTTATCTTTTTCGTGGTCTGCACTATTGATCTAATGCTCTCTTGGTAGGACAGTTCTCTTTTCTTTCACTTCCTCCCTCTTTCCCGTTTTGCAGGCGGGAGTTGGATGTGAGTGCCGAGGATGCCCAGAGGAGTGCCGGAGCCATAACAGTTTCGCAGACCGGTGTAAAGAATAGATGACAACGGACACCGAACGTTTGTTTGCCCGTAATGTGTTCACGGATGTTAACAGTCGTATAATGGTGGGGACAGAAGAAAGTCTCTTTCCCCGCTCAAAAAGAGTTTTGTGCAGCTTTTCAAAACTTTTTTAGCGGATGAAATTAGCACGTAGATGAATGTTTGACTGGATTAGAGAGCTAAAATATGAAACCACGTACGCATGAGTACACAAACGAATGCATCACGTTTCCAATTGGATGGCAAGCTTCCTTTTCCCGTTTACATCCTCTTTTGCAGATCCGTAAGGTTGGTGGGCAGTGGGACATGGGCTTAAACCATTTGAAACTCTGAAAGGCAAGTGAGTGTGTACAGAACTGGAGAATTGCTGTAGTCAAGAAAAGAGGTAAGGTTACTTTCCTGAAAACAGACAAAATGGGTTTTAAGGACAAAGAAACCTTTAGAGGTGTGTGTTTGGGCGTTGACGATAATTGATGCCTAGAAGACTTAAGTTTAAGGGAGGGTTCCTGTATATTGTTGAGTTATATTTTTGAGGCAATTAACTCGAAGATACAGTTTTTTGCTATCTTTATGAAGAACCAAAAACAGAAAAATTCCATGACATTTTCTTAACTGACTAAGGTTTGCCTGAGAAAAGAAATGAAAAGTAAAGTAATTACTGTTAGTCACTGAATTAATGGGAACTGAGTTTATGTAACAAAAGATTCCAAACATTGTTGAAATGGCTAGGGTGGTTGGAGTTATGAAACCGTTCTGCACCTTACAGACCGGACAACATTACTCATTTGTAGATAATGAACGAAGGCAAACAGTTACAAGCCATGGCTTCGGATATAATTTTCTCTGATTTCGGGGTTTCAGCTGAAACACTGCTGGGTTGATGCTATAATGAAATGTGGTAGTAATTGCATGTTTTCAAAACAATGTAGTAATACAACAATTGGAGGGAATTCCATTCACTCGTTGACGATGGCAGAAAGCGCAGAATTTTTAAGAGTTTCGCGACAACAACATTTGGAACTCCAGCAATGGGTGTATATTTACAAGTAAGACTGAAGAGGGCAATCAATAGAGCTTAAGGAAAGAAAAAATTTTTTGATTTTTTTTTTTTTTTTTTTTTGGGGGGTTTTGTTGGGAAAAAAAAAAAAAGGGAGGCAACGCATGAGAGTCATTTAGATTTTTGGAATCAAGGCAACAGCTTCCATGTTTAATTGTAGTGCTAGTGGCAAAATTCTTGAACATGTTGGGGTGGATAGGACTGCAAAAAAGAATCCAGCAAATGAATATTATGATTGAACGCCCAAATAGTCCACTGGGAAGATAAAATTAATCAGTAAAATCAGAAGATAGTCCATTAAAGAGGAACTGGACAGGAGGAAGTAGGAGAAACAGGGACAGGAAAGGGTTTGAAATGAACAGGAGCAGGGGCACAGAAAGTCCACCGGTAAGCCCGTATTACAAAACGTTCAAACCTAGTAACACACCACATGAAGATATCAGGCTAGTGTTGTAATGCCAAGTGAAGTACAGGTTCCAAGTAATTATGAGTGAAACGTAAAACTGGGGTATCCTGCTAAGGATCAGCCTGCCTGGCAGAAAAGCAAATGGATTAAGGAACTAAGAATACGAAACTGGGGTAAGAATATTGATAAGGAACTAAGTATAA
>BHFT01035229.1:0-15549 GCA_004320025.1 Laticauda laticaudata | reverse complement strand
AGGGTTTCCTGCTTTGGGGGGGGGGGTTGGACTGGAAGACTTTCGAGATCTTTTCCAACTCTTGTTATTCTGTTATTTTATTTATCTTGCTAGAAAACTGATGTTCTTTGATGTCTTATAACCACTGCTGTACCTAGATCTTCTTGGGATACCCAAATTTTTACCTTTTTATGTACCACATGATACTAAATGTGATTAAAAGGGCCTGTTGGCATTAAACTGATTTTAATTTTTTTTTAAAAAATCACTGGAGCAACTCTTTTTAATACAATTGTTCATCTTGAATTAGTATGGTAATCTCTTGAGGACGTTGCTGATGCTTGCCCACAAGAATCTTACCTTCATAAAAGGGGATTATCATACATTACTGGAAGAGAATAAAATACTTTTTAACAATTTGTTTCATCATCCAGTTCTAAAACCAGAAAATAGGAGAAAAATAAAAAAAAGGATGGTTTTTACCTAAAAGTTTACCTTGAATGAATCACTAGAAATTATTCAGTGTGATAGTTTCTCATACAGAAGATAGAATAAGTCTGGTGCTACCCTTGAAGAGATGATGTCTAGTGCTCAGCAATAAGTCACTAGTCTGGGACATGTATGTATTTATTTTTTTACATTTGGATTTTGCCACCATCAAAATAACTCTCAGGAGACAGGTTGAGATCTTTTTCTCAGATGGAAATGAAATGTGAATTAGAGTGAAGTTAAAAACTCCTGATATTCAAGGGCAAATTATGGTAAGCTTAAAAATAATCTTCCATGGTCCAGATGATATGGGGCCAAGTATTCTTTTCATAACTTCAAGGAACATTTGCCTCCAAAGTTTATACAATCAAAATAAATTAAGCAGGTGCCATGAGCCAACAGGTCATTTGATCCCGTGGAATAAACAGATGGATGAGTACACAGTGCCTCTCTTCCTGGTTCATTCTGAGAGTTTGCACAAGCTGGCTACAGAATCCAGCAAAGCAATTAGTTTGACTCTGGTCTGGCTGTTAGTCAGATCTCAAGGTGTCTATCCAGAGAAGAAGAGGACTTTCATGAGAGCTTGTGTACGATCCAGAAGTTTGTGTCACGGAATTAATCAATGGAATATAAGCATGTCAGGGTTTAGAACAAGAAAAAAGATGGATGGGATCCCTAATAACTTTCCCTAAAAGCTTTTAATGTGATCAAGAAAATAAAAAAGATTAAATATTCTCAAGAATAATCCTATTAGCTGAATTTAATTTTACTGAAATTGATATCTAAATAGCATTAAATCAACCTTAGGCGTTTTTTTTGTCATAGACCCATCTTATTATCCTGTTATTTTCTTATTTTGGAAGTCCTTCCATGTGGCTGGAAAAATGTTGCACAACTTGTAGAGGTGCTAAATATTTCAAAAGATAGGAATAGCTGATTGATTCTTTAAAAAAAAAAACAGCACCAAGCTGGAATGGATCCTGTTTTGGAAAAAATGAAGTTGCAATTGGTGTCCTATTGCAGAATGGAAATAGGTAGAACTTGGGTTTAGCCACATCGTTACCACCATCAGCTGCCCACAATGTGATTGGAACTGATGGATATGTCTAGTTTAGCTGCAATATTTCAAAAAATGAGTATTGGGACAAAATTTTCACATTAAATTGTGTTCAGTATCAAATTCAGGGGTGGGATTACAGGGTTAACTACCAGTTTGGTCATTTACGAGGTCTGGTGATTTACGATGCCCTTCCCTGCACGCTGCAGGTGGGCTCCTGTAAATTGTCATCAGCATGCTGCATGCAGAGAAGCAGCCTTTCAAAAAGCCCTTTTTTCCTACTTTTTAAAATGCAGCTGTGCCTCACACAGTAGCTGAAGTTGAAAAAAATCAGGAAATAAAGGTCAGGTAAGAGCCTGGGTGGTCAGGTGGGCAAAAACATCAGCAGACATAGAACCGGTTCTATGTCTGCTACTCTTCAGAGCTACCAGTTCTGCAGAGGTGGACCACCCCTGATCAAATTCAATGAGTTTCAAACAGCTGAGCACCAAACTACCACTGTATATACAGATACAGGTAGTCCACGACTTCCAATCATAATTGAGCACAAGAGTTGTGTTGTTAAATGAGACATTTGTTAAGTGAGTTTTGCCCCATTTTACGACTTTTCTTGCCACATTTGTTAAGAAAATCGCTGCAGTTGTTAAATCAGGAAAATGGCTGTTAAGTGAATCTGACTTCTCCATTCCCTCCGCTTGTTGCTTAAGGGGATCATGTGTCACTGCAACTGTCATAAAAATAAGTCAGTTTGCCAAGCATCTGAATTTTATTCATGTAACCGTGAGGATGCTACAACGGTTATTAATGTGAAAAATGGTTGTAAGTTGCTTCTTTCAGTGTGTCAGGATTCCAGCAATTACCCCCATTTAAATCATGAGTCTTGAGCCAAACTTCCAAAACTTAAAAAGGATTTATTAGGAATTAAACTGTGTGGCACTGCCTGGGTGTAGCCAACTCTGAGGCACATAATTCATTATCACCCTTGATCCAGGTTTTCCCCCCACCCACTGGGTGTATCATAATTCATATTCTCCAATGGGACACATCCATAGCCAAGAGTCATCAATCATGCTCTCCAGTTAGAATTTTGCACGGCAGAAACTTCAGTCACCTAGTTACTATCTTTGAAAACATCTATGGAATGCAGTTTTGGTTTGCAAGCTAATGCACTGCTCCCCCCTCCTTTTCTGTTGGCAACTCTAAAAAAAAACATAAAATATTTTATGTTGACACAGTGACTGTTGACTTCTGTTGTAAATTGAGGACTACCTGTAATGAAAGAGTTGGTCAATAAGCCTATCCTTGCATGATGTCAATAAACGAATGGAAAGGGCATGCAAGAAAACTTGACTTGTAGTTAACAAGCTGCTGGTCACCCAGTCAGCATATCAATGACTAGAGAAGGGAAATTACTTGTATAAGTTTGATATTATATTTGCCTTAATATCATACATCATCATTTGAGCTCTGTTGCTTTTTCATCTCTGGCTCAACAGGATGAAAACGAGTGGTCAACCATCAGCCTCTTTGCTTTGTCTGCCATATATTAGTGGTTGGTGATGCATGGCATGTATTCTGTAATTCATTGAGATAATGGCCAATAAACATTTACTTCGGAAGTGCTTTATACCAAAGAGAAAGGCCATGGGAGTGAGAGAGTTCTGTGACTGTCAACTTCAATCAGTATAAATTACAGACTATGTGCTAAGGATAAATTCCAACTAGAGTCTGAACAGTAATATCTTTTATATGACATCCAAAATGGTAAGTCATTGTGCAGTCCTGAAAAAATTACAGGTTAAATTATTTACAGTTCTTTCAAAGAGATTTGCTGCTGACACAACACACATTTATAATGGGTAGGGGAGAGACAGAGAGAAAGAAAGAGAGACCCTAAATGGAAGTGTTATTATCTGATGATGAAAGCTTTGATAGATTTGGTATTGGAATAAAATGCAATGAAGAAAAAAAAAATATTGTGAGAGCCCAAACTGGCATTTGTGAACTATTAACTCTAAAGGCGCTGAAGACCAGGGGAGCCCCGAGTGGGATGGAGCCCATTAAATGGCTCGTGTGATCTGCTGTCGGCGGGGGTAGGATGGGAGATGGGAGTGTAATTGTGTTATATTGTATTATATTAATTTATTTGATTCTTTTTGTTAGTTTTATTGTTGTTTTATATTCTGTAAGCCACCTTGAATCACCATGGATGAACAGGCAGCAATATAAATTCAACAAATAAATAATAAATAAATAATTGTGTGACACAGGTGGTGATACAAGCAGAATCTGGAGAGAACAACTGGGATGTCAGATGATGGGGTGGGCTTTGTGTAACCCACATAATTTGGCTGCAAATATGCTGAACCATGAACAAAACCAAAGACTGGGCTTGTGCAATATGCTAACGAACCAGAAAAAGGAACCTACAAACATAGAACAGAATCATAGAGTTGGAAGGGACCTTGGAATAGAATAGAATAGAATAGAACTGTGGTGGCGAACCTATGGCACGTGGTGGCACACAGAGCCATTTGTGTCACAGGCAAACTTACCTCACTGAGCATGTGTGTGCCTCACAGCTGATTTTTTGGCTGGTTTGAGGCCTTTTTCGGCTGAATAATAGGCCAATTTCATCACTTCTTGAATCACCATGGATGAACAGGCAGCATCCATGAAGAAATGGGCCTATTATTCCTCCTGCAAAGCCTGCAGAGGCTTTTTTCAAGCCTCCGGGAGGCCGAAAACCAGCTGTAAGATGTAATGCAGGTAAGGGGGGAGGGATTCCGCACGCATGCACAGGAGTTGTGAGGGGGACATGCATTGCCTACTGGGTGCTGGCACACGCGCACATAATTTTTGGCACAGGAGCCCAAAAAGGTTAGCCACCACTGGAAGAGAATAACAGAGTTGGAAGGAACCTTGGAGGTCTTCTACTCCAACCCCCTGCTTAGGCAGGAAACCCTATACCACTTCAGACAAATGGTTGTCCAACATCTTCTTAAAAACTTCCAGTGTTGGAGCATTTACAACTTCTGGAGGCAAGTTGTTCCACTGATTAATTGTTCTCACTGTCAGGTTTTCTACTCTACCTTCCTGCTCAGGCAGGAGATCCTACACCCTTTCAGGTAAATGGTTGTCCAGTCCCGAGGTAGAGGCAGATATTTCTCTCTTTGGGCACACCGAGAATATATCTGCTGAACAAAACTCCGCATTGGCAACAGGAAGGGCATCCGGCCACTAAAGCACTCTGCTAGCTCTATTCAGTTGCCCAGACTCCACAAGGGATTATGGGGTTGTTAATGAAGATGATGATTCTGCCTTAAGATAAAAAAGCAACATGTATGGTTTGATTTTGAAGACTTCCCAACTACAGGGACCCTATCAAAGCAGGATCCCACTCCTGAACATGACCTTATGTCTAGCTGATGCTTCAAGGATAGTTGAAAAATAGTTGTTTTATTTTTTAATCAGCCTATCAGAGCTTAAACCACTAATGACAGGCTAGTCTATTTGTGTTGTCCAAACTCAGCTGGCGCTGTTAGTTTTTGCAGTTTGATGGAGCTTTTCCGAAGAGTGTTTTGCTTGAATAGTTTGTACTTGTTATTCTTAACTAATCTTGAATTACATCTAATGACTTAATCCTTAATACTCTTTCATTTGTTTTTGTTGATTTGTTTTCTATGATAATTTACCCATATTTTGTAATAGGGCTACAATGAATAACTTCAATTAGTTATTGATTGCTTTGTTTATATTTACCCTAGACAATTTAACCATGGTTGTGTTTGCTGCGAGTCGGAATTGATTTGATGACGTGTAAGTAGAACAAATGAATAGATTTCTATATATTCAACATAATATGTTCAAGAAAATGTAGGGTATTTTCCTAATGCTTTCCTAAGCATTATTAGTCATGTGTGGTTGAATTATCCAAGCATGTACTAAACACAAGCATACTGTTTGCTTCGTTGCAAAATAATCTGCTGACATGATGCTTGCAGTTTTCTTAAGATTTATCAAAGGACCATTTTTCCCCAGTTCCTGCTTTTATGCTGCAAAGAAGGTGGGAAAATGCCTTATGAAATCTTTCTTTTCACTACCTCAGATCATCCATTTGATTATTTATTACATGTCATCTGTTCCCTATTGTTCCAGGATGTGTGTAAACTTTAAAGAAATAGATTGCGGTGGCTAAACAAAACAAAACTCCAAAAGACATCAGCCACTGTACAAACAGATAAATGGCAGAGAAGGATAATAGACTTTAGCCATTTTATAAGTTGTAACCCAAGCTGTTTGCCAAATATATATCCCTAAACATGATTTCTGGGATGGGAAAAGGAAGGTGTCTCAAATTCATTTCAGCTAGCTTCATGGCCTAATGAGGTCCTGGCCAAGGGTGAAGCAGAGCAACTATATAAATTAACCCACTTACTACTGTTCCAAGTGATAAACCATAAATCTGCCCATAGTCTAAAGCGAGGCAGTTGCAACATCCCAGGTTCCAGAAAGCAATTCACATCCAACATTCAGGTGCACAGGGTGAAACCCAACCAACAATCAAGCCCAGTCATCAGTGATGACACACAAATAGGAAAGAGATCTTCAGTGCTGTGATGACCCTGGGCCGTGGCACAAAAGCAACAAAGTCACAAAAGTAGGTAAAGTCCCTTTAATTCTTCCAGCTTGGCCCCCAATTTCCAGTTATCATAGGCTGGAGAAAAAACTCTCCCAAGAACAATTTTTAAAGGGAAGAAATTCAGTCCGAACCCAAAGTACATATAAATTATAAATAAAAACTAACACAAACCACAGCTGCAGCAATTAACGAGACAGGGCAGAATAAGGAATTGCAGACTTCAAAAGGTAACAAAACACAAACAGTTGGGAGGACACCAGAACCCAGATAAGATTTAACAAACAAAGATAATTCACACTTTGCTTCCAGCAAGGTGCTGTGCATGGTTGTGCAAACACCCTTTTTAAATCCTGTTTTCCCAGCTGCAGCTAATGGAGGGAATCAGGGCCCTTTCTTCCCCCTATAACCCATATAACTCACATTGCTCCTTTCTCCATTCCCCCCTGCGTGCCTTAGGATGAAGAGGGGATGGCCCTGTGTCTTCCACTGAATGCCCAGCCAGACTGTGACCTTCCCCCAGTTTCTTCCACACCCCGCAGAGCTACACTACCACTCCCTGTCAGCTGCTTGACCTCCCCCTCAGAATCAGATTCCAACAAGGGCAAGACAAATACTAAGGTAAGACTGCACACCTCGCTATTCTAGCAGAATATCAAGCTTCTGATTACCTTGGGCATTTATATATCCCCCCTACTGCAAGTGAGACTCCATGTACTGGATTTATTTATTTATAGAACTTATATGGCCAATTATCTCACATAATAGCAATAGCACTGAGATTTATATACCGCTTCACAGTGCTTTACAGCTCTCTCTAAGCAGTTTACAAAGTCGGCCTCTTGCCCTTAACAATCTGGGTCTTCATTTTACCAACCTTGGAGACATGGAAGACTGAGTCAACCTCGAGCTGGTCAGGAGTGAACTGCTGAACTTCTGGCAGCCAACAATCAGGAGAAGTAGCCTGCAGTACTGCACTCTAACCATCTGCGCCGTCATAGTTCTAGGAAGCTGATAACAACCAATACAAACCATGTATTTATTAATCAAATTTAGATGGCCGCTCATCTCGCCAAAGGTGACTCTGGGTAGTGCAAAGCAAATGGATAAAACCACATATAACACCCCCCTCAAAATATTGAAAATAAAATATATTTATATATTTTATATACATAAAATATATAAATTTTGCATTAAAAACTAAATATTATAAAAATGGAGGTACAACCCTTAGGCAAAAAGAAGATGAACATAGCTAACTTAGCAATACGTCACACAGAGTTTTAAAAGTAATAACCAACACCTTCAGTACATCCAGACAGTAACATAGAGCCCACACAATAGTAGTGACTTAGGTGAATTGTAGGCCACTTAGAACTGCAAGTGTGGCTCATTCTGGACCTTGAACATAGTCTGGAAAACATAATTTCTTAGTAAAACCTCATAAATTTGAATGGAAAATTGTAGGTGAATCTAGGACACTAGGAAAATTTAGGAGGAAATGGGTAGAGCACCAAATGCAAAAGAATGACTACACTAGACTAGTCCACCATTTCTTTCTGCATTCTTGAGAGTTGGAGACCTTATCTCAATTTAAGAGAAATTCTCAGCCTCAGAACCAAGATTCTGCTTCTGAGCAAGTATTCATTGATAGTACTGAAGCTTGGCTCCTTCACCTGATCCTGTTCTGAGGAAGAGGCCTCCTTAGCTTGGCTGGAATTTACCATAGCAATAGCACTTAGATGTATACACCACTTTATAGTGCTTATACAGTCCTCTCTAAGCAGTTTACAGAGTCAGCCTCTTGCCCCCAACAATCTGGGTCCTCATTTTACCCACCTCAGAAGGATNTCCTCTCTAAGCAGTTTACAGAGTCAGCCTCTTGCCCCCAACAATCTGGGTCCTCATTTTACCCACCTCAGAAGGATGGAAAGCTGAGACAACCTCAAGCCTGGGGAGATCTGCCAAATTGCAGTCAGACGGCAGGCAGCAGAAGGAGCCTGCAGTATTGCACTCTAACCAATGTGCTACCAACTGCTCAAATGTTTTTACATTTAGGTAACATGTCATAAAACCCGCAACTTTGGAAACTGAAAAAAGATGGAAGAAACAAACAGGTGCAAAAAAAAATTGGATTTAAACTCTATTCTTTTTCAGGTCAAGTTCTTCTCCTGGCATTCATGTATGGATTGAGCTTATGCCACATGTTTAACTGGGTCCGTTAAAGATCAAGTGACTATATTCACAGACAACACCAGTTGATATAAGCTTGGAAGTTATTTGGTAGCTGAATATGTTCTAAAAGCTCAGTTCATTTAATTGGCTCATGATTCACAATATAATGGGAATTCAAAAAAGAGATAAATGGGTTGAGGATGTTTTTTTGAAGAGAGCCATAGTCTTAAGACACTGATGATCCAGAATAATTTACATATTTTTTTTGGCACCAGTATAATTATCAATGCCTTTCTGACTAGCAATTCCTGAAATAATTATCTTGAAGCACAAGATAAGAGTTTCATTTAAAGGTACAAGAAAAATTCAGAAATAATAATAAGATATTGAAGTCTAGATATTTGGGGTTTTTTTTATATAAAGATTACACGGCATCTAAATGACTTCCAATTAGAGGCCAGGTGAGTTTCCCTGGGGAGAAAGTTGGAAGCACTACTGCAAAATGTAAGTCCTTTGCAAACCTTAAGCTAGAAATTATCTCTTAAACCTTTGCAGGATTATATTAGATTTAAAAGGATAAGATGGTGTTTGTGATATCCTGAGATGAAGTGCATTTTGATTGACCGTTGCGGTTCCAAATTAGATGGAAGGCTTTACAAGGGTATCAGCACTAAGTAATTATAAAATAGAAATGTCATTACCGTTGAAGGAGATAATTCATCTGATTTATCAGGACGCCAGCCGCTTCACTGTCAGGACAGATAAAATAATGTAGCGGTGGAGAGAATCTGCATACATTAGATTGACAAAATTAGTCAACTTGAATTAAAATACAATTCCTTCAAAGAAGCAGTAAAGAGGAGGGGAAATTAGAGGTGAAGGTAATCACCAAACAGAGCTATCTTCAACCACGCAACTAGAAAACAGGGACAGAAAAAACTACCATTGAATAAACAGGTCAATGGCCATGGGAATAATTGCATAAAAAGGACTTGGCATTTTAAAGACTAAGAATGCAGGAAAAAGGGAGCTTGACCACAGAGGTAGTCCTTGACTTACGAACACAATTGAGCCCAAAATTTCTCTTACTGAGTGAAACATTTGTTAAGTGAGCTTTGCCCCATGTTATGACCTTTCTTGCTACAGTTGTTATGTTAGTAACACACAGGCGTGGACTGCTGAGGGTTGGCAGGAGTTCAGGAGAGCCCCTGTGCAGTTTGGAGAACCCCCAAATCCCACTCCTGGCTGGCTCCACCCCACCCCTCCCAGGAGTCCCCACGTGGCCCTTTTGGGTGCAGGTAAGTGCAGGGCACATGCAGAAGTTTAGGGAGGGTGAAAAACGGCCCTCCCGGAAGTTCAGAAAGGCTGGAGATGGGCTCGTTTCTGGCTTCCAGAGAGCCTCCGGAGGCTGGGGAGGCCTTTTTCGCCCTCCCGGAGACTTGAGGAAAGCCTCCGGAGTCTGGGGAAGGCAAAATGCCCCCCCCCGGCCATGGTGCAGGAGGCCGACTAGGCCACACCCAGCATGGCCACACCCACCCAGCAACCAGGCAGAGAACCTATTGCTAAATTTTTTGAAGCCCACCCCTGGAAACACAACTGTTCAGTGGATGTCTTCCCTGTTGACTTTGCTTGTTAGAAGGCCACAAAAGGGGATCCCCAGGATATTGCAATCAACATAAATATATGCCACTTGCCAAGCATCTGAATTTTGACCCTGAGACCGGAGGGATGTCGCAAAGGCCATAAGTATGAACAACAGTCATAAGTCATTTTTTTCAGTGCTGCTGTAACTTTGAATGGTCACTAAAAGGACTATTGTAAGTCGAGGATTACCTACGTTGAATCCCGAGCTGGATAATGATAGAGGATTTTCACTTTCTTTCTGATTATTTTTTTTTAAACTCTCTTTTTATTAAGAGTTATGTAAGGCAGGAGGTGAGGTCTATCGCTCTGAGTGCTGAAAGTGCCTGTGTCAATTGAATTTGGCTGATGGAACATGAGAATGTCATTTTCTTTATTAAAGAGAAGAAAAAAAAGTACTTTCAGAATTGATCAACTTTTTCAATATTGGGATGGAAAGCACATGAGCTTTAGGAAATGAAAACACAAGAGAACATGAAGTGAGCATTTTCATTTAGAATTGTACTAGCTCACTGACTTTACACGAACAAAACACAACTAGCATTCTAGCCCAAAAGACTCATTAAGAGTTTATGGAGGTGATCCAGCAGCTGCAGGCCTAGGAAGCCAGATGTGGTCTACAGTTGAGGTCTAATAAGAGTGGTTGCATCTCTAAGCAGGGTAGCCAGCAATGCCACTAAGAAACCTTCTGGTATACTATCTGACCTATGAAAGAGCCCTTGTGACAGTTGAACTATCAAGGAAAGAAGCTGTCAATTGATATTGAGGCTGAAATTGGCAAGGTAGGTTTTCTAGGAGAGGGTATCAATAAAACATAGACTTATACACAGCTTAACAGTGCTTTACAGCCCTCTCTAAGTGGTTTTTGAAGAGAGCCATAGTCTTAAGACACTGATGATCCAGAATAATTTACATATTTCTTTTGGCACCAGTATAATTATCAACAATCTGGGTTCTCATTTTACCAACCTTGGAAGGATGGAAGGAAGGGTCAACCTTGAGCCAGTCAAGACTGAGCTTCTTCTGACTGTGGGCAGAGTTTGCCTACAATAACTGCATTTGAACCTCTGCACACCACAAGCAGAAAGAGGAAATTCCAGGTGAGAAATTTCATATGGCCTTCAAGTCCAACTGGCCCCAGTTGGGATGTAGCTACTCATAGCAACTGTCTGTAGAAGGACTACAGAGATCTCTCATAGTTAACCAAAGCAGAAGAGGATAAAACTTTAAACCCCTTAGAAAGAGTCTTGGGGAAGAAGTTATACTAACATTTTTATCAAAACTGACAATACATTGTTGGGTCCAAAAGATGTGTTATACCACTTGACTGCTTGTTATCAGCCTAAGCCAAACCTACATCAGGATGAAACTGCAACTTGACAGAAACAGTTGCAGGCTACAACTCGAATTTGGTATGATAATGCATTGCTTCTCTTCTGCCTAGAAAGCCAAATTATATTTTCTCCTCTCCTAAATACTCAGCTTGGCAGCCTTTCCAATTTTCCCCTCAATTGCAGAAATGACAAAGGAGAGCCGATGAAATTTGCTATATCAAATTCACTATCTCATCTATCTATATCACAGTATTCTCTCCCCAGGCTGCTGGCTGCAAATGCAACCAAACTCCAAAAATGGCAGCTGATAATGTATAGGGTACCATCAACATCCATGGAGAGTTACCGAAGGATACAGAAGGAGATGGGAAGATGGATCTGAATGAAACCTGTTCTAGAATTGGAACACTGGAAGATTGCAGTAGTGAAACAGCAAAGATGACAAGTGATGGATTGGAGCAATGCTTTTACAGTGACTATGGAATAATTTTGATTTTTGCAGCTAAGGGGTTCATTGAGGAATCACTTTCAGAACTAAATTCTGAAGGAGAGTCCAAAAACTACAAGCCACTATGTTGATCTGCTTCAAGAATATACAACCTTTTTGTAGGTAAGGTTCGTACTACCATTACTATTGATTTAACAACAATATGGATGTGCAGTACAAAGGTTTCAAAGCAAAATATAACTCATGTAATGGTTAAGACACTAGACTTAGCCAAAAGAGATCTAGGTTTACATTTGAGCTCAACAGCAACATGTACACTCAACCTGATTCTTCACCCTGTATCACAGGGTCCTGGTGATTGAGAGTAAATAAATGATAATTTCTTGGTTTTTCCTTGAAGACATTTTGCTTGGATGAGAAGCAAAACGTCTTCAAGGAAAAACAAAGGAAGTCCAGTTGCCTCTTGAAAAAAGCACCTTTGGGTAAACGTTAACCCTTATGGATGCTGCTTTACCTTTTCAAGAAAGAAGACAAGCTACACATTACTATTTTATTTATTAAATTTGTATGCTGCCTGACTCCACCAAATAGATGAATGAATTAAAATCTGAGATGCCCCAAATCTACTTTGCATTCTTCATTAAGAGAAAAATCACCCAAACATATGCTTTTAAATCTTCAGAGGGAGACAGCTTTGAAATGAGCATTTATCCCGCAGGGAAGCATAAGCCAATGAGCTAAATTACAAGTAAGACTTTCCAAAAGTAATCAGCCTAGTCATGTGCAAACTCTTATTTTAAATACATTTTATAGGGCCCAACTTTGAAATACTATTACCTGACACCAGTGGTGGGATTCAAATTTTTTTTACTACTGGTTCTGTGGGCATGGCTTAGTGGGCATGGCAGGGAAAGGATACTGTAAAATTTCCGGTCAGAGGTGGTATTTGCCAGTTCTCTGAACTACTCAAAATTTCCGCTACTGGTTCTCCAGAACTGGTCAGAACCTGCTGAATACCACCTCTGGCTGACATTGAGTTTAATTTCAGAAAGATTGTGGTGGCAATGTCAGCTGAAGAAAACAGTAGTGTTTCCATGTCATATCAAACTTAAGATCATTTACTGTAGGTTATTGGCAGAGAATGGGTTTAAAAGGTTAACTGAGTTCCATTTGTTAATCCCAATGTATAGTACAGGTCAGTAACTGGACTAGTATATTTTCTGACTATAGGTAGTTTGTAGCAAGCTGTTGCTAGAAGAGTATTTATGTCCTGATCTTTTTTATATCTTGAACCCTATCAGAGGAACTTGAGTTAGCTACTTGCCTAATGGCCTGTCTTTATTCGAGAAGCGATTTCTTGTCATCTGCCCTTGAACATTGCTTGTGAGTATTGTGATGATGTCTCACTGTGCCACTGCCATTTTGTTCAGGAGTTTCCACTTTCCGATACTGCGCTACTCCAGAGACAGAGTAGCACAATAGCAGAGATGACTATTTTTAGGCGACCCATGTACAAAGACCTGGTTGATCTAAACCACAATAGATGGATCACATAACACACCAGATACTACTACTGAATGTATTGAGTGAATCCCATTTGGGGATTAGTTCAATAGGCTACGCAAAGCCAGGCAATTGATTTAATTGAGTTAATTCAGTAATCCATGATTGGTAAACTATGATTCAGTGAAATAAAGGGGAAAATCTGTGCGGGCACAAGTAAAAAAAAAGAATCATTAAAAGATAGAACAGAATTTGAAAATCATTCATAAGCACTCTATATTTGCAAATTAGACAGAGATACAAATCCCTCGCCTACAGAATCCTATTCTGTATTTCTATGCAAGTTTCTATGTAAATTGTCATTTGCAACTTTGAAAGTTATATGAATACATAACCTTAAATGCAGATGAATGTGTGTGGATATACATGCGCATATACAAAAGCTCTGTCAGCAGAGGTGGTATTCAGCAGGTTCTGATCAGTTCTGGAGAATTGGTAGCGGAAATTTTGAGTAGTTCAGAGAACCAGCAAATACCATCTCTGACTGGCCCCGTCTCCATCTATTCTCTGCCTCCCATTGAGTCCCAGCTGATTGGCTGAATCTTCCTTTGTTGCCCTGCACAGGAGAATGGAGCTGGAAAACAGGTTAGTGGGGTGGGGAGGGAATGGGATTTTGCAGTAACCTTCCCCTGCCATGCCCACAGAACCAGTAGTAAAAAAAAAATTGAATCCCACCATTGTCTTGTCAGCTGTGGAGCCATCTTTGATGAGAGCCTTCAGGGCTGCCACTGCAATGGTTGAGCAGGCTGTGGGAACGGGGTGGGGGAGGGGAGAATGATATGGGGTATAATCATTAACAACATTCTTTCCCTTGGGACTCAAGGACATCTCAACAGCACCTGGGCAGGAGTGACTGGCCTTTGGCTGAACTTGAGAAGGTGACCTGATTGGGCCATGGATTGCAGATGGGAATGGAAGGGGATGGATCTTTGATTTTGGACTTGGGTGGAGGGAAAATGTGGGGATCTTAGATTCGGGTTTCTCCCAGATATGCCAATATAACATTTCTAATAATAAGTTCTTGCTTTGAGGAAGATGATTGCCTCGGAGTTTTGATTCTGTTGGGGGCGTTACTTGGAACCCTGACATGCTCAGCCTAATTGTTTTAGCAAACTGTTGCCTTTTCAGGACTGAAGATTATTCTTTTCAAAAAAAATTCTTTTGGAACTGTGCAGAGGATGGTAATAGACATCGTTCTCAAGACAGAGTCGATGCTGTGATTATGTGCTTGTTTAAATCAGTAAATTCCATGCTTTTCACATCTGCAAATAACAGGCAGAAGCTACCTAATTATTCTCTCATCATGGTGATGTGGTGATTGAAATAGCTTCTCCTCTACATTTCTGCCCAGTGTGCACAGATTCTAACTATGGAAAGAGGTGATAGCAACCAGGCAGGAAGGCAGCTTATTTATTTGGGACAATCGTGATGAATCAGTCAAATGTGAGAGGACTCAGTGAATAAGTTAGAAGTCATTAGAATATCATATTTTCCCCATTTTGTATTCTTACTTAGGTTGATCAAAAAACTAAATTTGTCCCTTTCGTTGCTCACAAGCAGCTTCCTAAAAATAAAGGCTATGGTGGATGAATGAATGGGTAAGCAACATCACAGCATCACCCACGTGAGATGAATTATATAATTTGTGGCCATCATTTCATTTGTGTGATGGCCACAATGTGATGACCCAGAGTGTATCAGAAATATAACAAGAACCAAAATGTAAATAAAGGTCCTTTAATGCCTTCATCTTGGCTTCACTGTTTAATTATTCACAGATGAAGATTAAACTATTTTCAAAATAACATTCCAAATGAAGAAAACACAGTTCAAATTCAAAGAGCAGATAACGAAGCAAATAACAAAAAACAAACCACACTGAATAAAGTTCCATGACAGACCAGGATAAATTACCAACTTCAGAAAAATAACCAGGTAAAATCCACTGGAAGAACGCCAACCAAGATAAACCTCCTCTAGGAATAAAACACTAATTTGTCTCCAGAGTTTCTCAGGACGCAGGTCCAGGCTCTTATGCAGATCTCACACCTGCATCCCATGAAGAGGATCAAGGCCCTCTCCTCCTGAGGAGTCCACATCTCTCCCTTATCCTCTCCTCCCTGTGTGCCCTAGGATGGAGAGGGGATGGCCTGGGTCCTCCTCTGACTGCTCAGCTGGCCTCTGCCCTTCCCCAGCCTCCTCCACCACCTCTGGAGCCACACTC
>BHFT01035228.1:0-21460 GCA_004320025.1 Laticauda laticaudata | reverse complement strand
GGGGGGGGGAGAGAAAGAATCAATTGGATTTTATGGGGGGGAAGTGTGCTGGAGGCTTTAGAGAATGAACTGTAAAACTTGGAGAAAACTTTATTGTTTATGCTTACTTGCTTACTGCACAGCCGCAGCATCTTATCAAACCAGGCCAAGGCCAACAGCCAGATGTCTGCATCATCACCTGAAGATGCCTCACATAACATTATACACATCTCAGATTGGATGGACTGTTTGAACTATTGTGGGTGGTAATGCTGCCATGACCTTTTATACGTGATTTCTGCACCTAAATTCTCACATCTCAAATTCTTTTGATGTTACCATTTGATTTCCAGTAAAAAGTTCTTTTCTCTGTAACAATGGAGTCTAAGAGTGTCTTTTTTGGATTTTGATTGGAGCACTATCTGACACCCTTTTTAATTCTTGAAAATTTTATATTATTCTATCACAGGCATCCTCTGATTAATCGCAGGCATAATCTGATTAATGCATGTGTAGGGATGTATGTTTATATATGCATATTCTTTAAACTACTAGCCCCTCTCTTTTAAAGATTTATCAATACCTTCCAATCATGGTCTTCTACTTTCTCTGTGCCCATAAAATCCTATTTTCTAAATTTGTTTTTCAATTCAATCGTGATTCAACAAACCACTTCAAGGTACACTTTGGTACTGGTCACTCATTACATTCATTCATCACCCAAGCATTCATGACACTATCTCTTCTTGTTTTGCTATGTCTGATTTTTGGTACATTAATTTTCAGATTTCTGTTTGTCATTGTTAGATATAGCCTATCTGTGCAGACATTCTTATTATCAGCTAACAACTTGGCATTATCTGCATGTAACAGTACACATGTATTAATACTCACAATCAAGACACCTCTAATATTGCCACAAGCATTCCTCATACATAAAATAATGAAGAGGATATCACACATTCTTGTCTTACTGTCTGCTCAATATTGAAGCATTTAAGAACATTTAAGAACAAATCCAAATTATTCACACACAATCACATCATGTTATGTTTTTGAAAACTTAGAAATCAGATACCCTTAATAAATTAATCCCCATTTTAGCTTTATCATTTATTTTTTATGTATTTCACCATAGATAAGGAACTAAAAATGGCACTCTTCCAGTGTCAGGCTGTAAACTGTCTACAGATTGGCTTTTAAGATGAGCAGCTAAAGAAAAGTTTGAAGTAAATAAATAAATTCAGTAAATTTAAGTAATTAAGTAAAGAAATAAATTCAGGTTCATATGTATTCTTCAAGCAAACATTTTAAAAATTGCACAGCCGTCTCAAGCAAATCACACACTTATTTCAATATTTCTCCAGTTATATCATCTATATTTGAAATCTTACCTATTTATATATTCTCACTGCATTTATGACTTTCTCTTAGGAATTTATTTTATCTTGTTGAGTAATATTTATAGCTTCTGTACAAGTGTGTTCTCTATATATGTATGTGTTAATGTATACTGGATATATATGTATGTATATGTCTGCATGTACACACACACACACAATTCTTCATAATTCCACTTTTATTTTAGTTTTGCTTACTTCTTTCCTTTTTTCTCCATGTCCTTTATTCTTCAGGATTCACTCTTGACATTACCAAAAAATGGTCTGTCTCATATTTAGAACCTATCATCATCCTCGTATCTTTCTCAATTTCTCCATTTATTTTCATTATAAAAACTGAATTTTAGTTTTAAATTTATTCTCTTATCAAATATACAGAGGAAATGACTTGTTTATTGAAAACAAGCATCTTTTAGCTAAGCATCACAAGATATTTAGCAGAAAATAATTTTAGTAGATGATTCATTATTAAATGTAATGGACTATGGCAAGTATCAGTTTGTTAAGCATTAGTTCATAGTAGGAATATTGCTTTCTAGGTTTGTAAATTAAACCCTAGGAGTCAAAGTCAATACAGAATTATTGAACAAAAAAATATCATTTCATTGCTGAGTGGTAATCAGAGCATTGTACAGCATTCAGTTATTTGTGATTACACTGTTAGAACAGTCACTTTTATCTTGAATGACAAAGTTCTTGTGTCATATCATTGTATAATACAACTTATCATATATAAATGAAACTCTGTAATAGTAAAGCTTCGTTATTAAAAGTGATGGCTTACTCAGATTAAAATCTAACTTCCACTACTGTAGTTTGCAATATAAAACTGGCATAAAGCACTTCTTGCTATGAGAAATATTGATGCATTTAGTTTTTGCAGAAATTTAGAAACATGAATCAAACAAGTAAAGAAATTTTCATAGATCTCAGGGAGAAGTGAAATTTGGCAAGGTTGGGCTTCTGTCTTAAAGTTTACTTACATATCTGTGGGCACAGATAGACATACTAATATTAGTCATATTTGTTAAGATATATATGATACATATAATTTATATTTGTTATGATCCTTTTACATGGTTTTAACAGTGCAAGTACATCACTATTAGATAGCAACAGAAATAAAGGAAAATACTTAAATGTTTCTGAAAGTCCTAGACTAATTCTCACTGGACCATGAGTGATTTTTTTTTTATCCAGTTGTATTTTTTCTCTCTTTCCCCCTGCCCCATCCAGGATATCTCACAGAAATGCTATTGTGGGGACAAAATTAAAATAAATTATTATGTACACGATGGGTTCATATCTCAGTTAGTTTCTGCTTATTTTAAACTTTCAAATAATATATTTCAGGAGTACCAAAATGATTTATTGTTCTAGGAAAAAACCTCAATGAATTAAGAAGAAAAGTGCTTGTTATTACTGCCAGATAATATGTTCCAATATTCCAAATCTATGTTTTAGTTTTCCTATAGGTAGCATTTGACATTCTATATCAGGGCTGTCAAATTCCCGGCCTGCACTGGCCACGGCCTTGCCCAGTTTAGCGAAGGGGGAAAAGTGTCAATATGTCATGTGATCCATCATGACAATGTGAGTTTGACACCCCTGTTCTATATTATAATGTTATTCACTGCATATACATATACAGTCAATGACAGCAGGTAGCAGCAGACAGGAAAATGAGACATCAAAAGACAGGAAAATCAAGCAGAGGAAATATCATGGCAAGATGAATACTCTGAATAGGAGAAAGAAGTGGAAAAAGAGGACGAAAAGACTGCACTGATGTACTGATCAAAGCAGCACAAAACAGGTGCTAACTACCATATCCATAGAAGCAGGAGTCTACCACAGTAGACATCATGTCAGTACTCAAAGATCAGAAGACAGCAGGATTGATAAATATAGAGGTGCCAAGAGACAACATCATAAGAAGGAAGAACATCAAAAGCTGGAAAAATACCAGGATCTGTAAGTGAAACTGAAAAGGATGTAGAAAGTAAAAGCCTGTGTAGCCCCAGTAGCCAGTAGTGGTAGAAGCACTTTGGGTGTGATTCCTAAACTGGAAGAATAGCTCCAACAGATCCAGGAACATCAGATCCAGAAGATGTGGTCTTAGGAACAGCAGACATGTGCTTTCCTTCAAATTCCCAGGCCTCTGGTATAAGACCAGAGACTGAGGAAGACACATACCACTCTTAGGGATGAAAAGGGAATGTTCAGTGTTATCATTAAAAAATCACTGCTAATTATTGGTTAAAAAATAAAATTTCTATCAGGATATTTGTTTTTATCATAGATATTCTATTAAGATACAGTTTTATTAATTGAATCCATATGCCATAAATTGTTTTATTTGCTGAAAAGTTTGTTGCAATTAATACTAGAATAATTTAAATGGAAAAACCTATATTTCTTATTGGTGCTTCTCTCCAAGGAGTTAAAGATGTTCCTGGTGTTCTGCAATTAATTTTTATTTTCTATATTTAATATCTTCCTTTCATAAGCAGGTATAGTTTTGATTTAAAATTTAATCAAATGTTTACATAGGCTACTCAGATTAATAAATATGTCAGGTTTGCTTATAAGCAGAACTACATGATCTGTGCATAATTACCTCAAATATTTATTGTCATTTTTAAACACCTTTGAAACTAACTTTTATTGGCCTATGGAAAGCAAAATTGTAGCTTAGACTAGAAAGGAATTCTGTGTACCATTTCCCATGACTCCTGATGTAGAATTTTTAAGCAAATTTATTAAGCAATAAACAATACATTTCACTAAAACGTATTTAAAAATAATCATACATGGGCACAATTTTGCAGAGAAAAACTATTAAAATAATTTCACAATTCTCATATATTTATTTTGCTTTAAGCAAATAAACAAAGAATGCATTCATTACTTTAATTCTATCTTGTAACTCAAATGTTGACATAAAAATACGAATGATAAAAGATAAATAATTAATATTATGTATGCAAAGCAGAATTTTCAGATCTTTTCCAACTGTTTGCAGGAAATTGGCTCAGCTTGATCAAATTTTTAAAAGAAATTATTTTGAAGTATCCCAGTAATATATAAAATGATAATAATTTTTGAAATATCAAAATCATGTTGACTTTAGTAGCTCATTACTTGTCAGCAATGACACTGTTTCACTGTCTAGAAGTTTCAAACAGAGCGGTTCTGGATAAATCCTACGGTAGCATGAAATGCTTTTCTTGCCATTTCATCTCTCATCACTGAAATGGCAACACAGGTAGTTCCTGACTTATGACCACAACTGAGAACAAAATTTCTGTTGGTAAGCAAATTTGCCATGGACAAGCCTTCTTGCCATGGTTATTAAGGAAATCACTGTAATTATTAAGTGAATCATGCGATTTTAAACAAATCCAGCTTTTCCTATTGACTTTGCTTGCCGGAAGTTGGAAAAGTTATAAATGACAATCACATGACCCCAGGACACTGTAAACATTGTAAACACCTGCTAAATGCTAACAACCAAATTCTGATTATGTGGCAGTTGATCAATGTCTGTGTGAATGTAATGAGTAATATTTTTCCACAATTATTAAGAGAAATATTTTTCTACTATATCCAAGTACATTAATGAAAGAAGTACAGTATATGTGAGAAGATATTAGTTAAACTACAAATATAAAATAACTCATTCAACCACATGTGTTTTATATTGTCAAGAAGATAGTTGCATGACTAAATGTCACTATTTTTATACTATAATCTTCCTTTATATTTTCATACTTGATTTTGATTCATACTTAATGTGTTCTTTTAATGGTTCAGTTCAATTCTGTTCTGACAGATTTTTCCTCTGAATTCCATG
Source organism: Laticauda laticaudata (assembly GCA_004320025.1). Classification (NCBI taxonomy): domain Eukaryota; kingdom Metazoa; phylum Chordata; class Lepidosauria; order Squamata; family Elapidae; genus Laticauda; species Laticauda laticaudata. The sequence goes on along the minus strand of BHFT01035228.1, from coordinate 16,225 downwards.
TGCAAGAATGGAGAGAAAATATGTTTTATATATCAATCATACTGAATGACTAGACAATTTGTATTGAAAGATATGCTGAAGAGTTATTAATTGAAGATTGCAAGGGAGGAAATTAATAGTTTTGGAAATGGAAAGCTGCAAGTCTTAAAATTTAAATTAATGGTTTTATGTTGTCTTTTTTGTAAACACAGTCCTCCCTTATAAAATTTAGAATGATAGTCTGCTTATAATATTTAATAAAACCTCATTTGAAAACAGCTCAAACTAAAGCATTAAAATAGGTTGCTAAAATAGATGAACTAATATTGTATTATCTTTATTTTCAGAAAGGCTCTGTTTATTTGACCAAATTATTATTTTCTTTACTATTAATCTAATCAGGAATTACTATAACTTAATTTTTTTCTTTACTTGAAAGGAAGAGTGGTCTTTACTCTAGGTGAAATATTGTTAGCGAGTCTCTGTTTTTGTTAATTGCTCTAAAAGTGTTCCTAAATAAGCACAATCTGCATTTTTGTACTCCTAATATAATAGTCTTAACAACACTACATTTCTGAATAATATGAAAATGGTTATATCTTGTACCACTCATTGGGATAGTGACACAAAGATTTTTCCTGTTTTCATAAACTTAATGGTATTTATTATTTCTTTTAAAAAAGACTTGCCATGTGTAATCTTACCTTCTCGCCTAGTTACATTAAGTATTATATACAATAATGAGTGAAAATTTAAAATATATTGATTTTTTTAAAAATCAGAATCATTGTATCTTGTGCATCCTTAACAATAGAGAATATGCAGTTATTTTACAGAAGAGGCTAGTAATTGTCTAGGTCTTTTTTTCACTCCCAATATCTTTGCTTGATATATGATTCACTATTTCTTTTAAATTATATAAAGGCACTTAACTTGACACTGTCATTTATAAAAGCTTAAGGTACTACGGTACAGGCCATTTTGTGCTCAAAAGTTCCTTAATTCCCACCCATTTTATTGTTTAAGTTTTGAATCTTTACATCTTTAAATTTTCTGAGCTTCATGTTTGGGTTGCAGACATTTCATTCCTTATTAGGAAACATCATCAATGCAAGTGTTTTAGAGAACTGAGATAAAATGATTGAATATGCTGATACTTTTACCTGACTTCACATGATTGGATGGAAAAGTCATATGGATAGGTTTTATTTTGTTTTGTTTTGTGGGTAAATTATTTATTTGGCTAATAAGTTATGGGTTCTAACATATCTCTCTATTAATTATTTCCTGTGTGATTAGTGGAATTGATATTATTTTCATCATTTTCACAATTATTTTTATTTTTAAATGAAGCATAAGCTTGTAATAATATTCTGTGTATGTGTGTACACACATGTTTGTCATAAATCCAAATAATGTATCTGTGGAATATATATATGTAAAGGACAAAAAGCTTAAAAGTTTTGTTGCTATTTTTGTAAAAGTGAATCCTTTGATTAAATGCCATTTATAAAATTTTTGTGTGTGGTGTAGTGCAGGGGTGGGATTTAACTGGCACCACTACCGGTTCAATTATTATGTTTTGCGCATGCATGCGCAAAGCAGCTGAGGTTGAAAAAGCAGGAAATAAAGGACAGGTAAGAGCCTGGGAAGGCGGGTGGGCCAAACAGCAGCAAACACAAAACCGGTTCTATGTCTGCTGCTCTTCAGAGCTACCAGCTCTATTGAACCAGGCAGAACCAGGAGCATCCCACCCCTGGTGTAGTGGCATTTTTTTAAACAACTCAAGCTAACATATGAGTTTTGTCTTTGTTTACTTAAATCAACATGCAGTACTTTACTTATATTGCAGGGGTTATTACAAATTGAATTTCCTATTCACCTTTGATGATGTATCATGAAACTTATTAGGGATATCTTTTAAGTCCTAATAGATTTAATATCATATTTATTAGAGAACTTCTGGTGAAGAAATGGTCAGCAACTGACATGCCCAGAGATCTGCTCTCTACAGACTTGTTTTTCCAATTCATCAACAGAAGGAACAGGTTTCCTTTCATTTATTTTACTCTCTGGGGTCAGGGAGAGTCTAAGAATCATCCTTCAAGATCCTTCAATAACAGCAATGGTCTGCAAGCAGTTTTAGAAGCTATGCTTCAAAATAGCTGCTGAGCTGATGTTGGGGGTGGGTGGGGCTGAAATCACATATTTGTTGGATAAAACAAATAAATGTTTATTTTTATTGGTTTTTATTTTTATTTTTATAACAGCTGTTTAAATTTATTTTTCAAATGGACAATAAGCTGTGCCCTTCATTTCTTAATCAATTCATGAAACTACTATCTTTATTAGCTAAAAGAGGCTCTCTTAAATTACACTATACATTATTGCAGATGATACTAAGTTGGCAGGAATAGCTAACACCCAAGAAGATACGCTCAAGATCCAGATGGATCTTGACAGACAAGGACACTGGGACTAGAACATCTAACAAAATGAAATTCAATGTAGAGAAAAGTAAAGTCCTACACTTAGGCAATAAAAACCAAAAACGCACATACAGAGTAGGTGAAACCAGGCTCAATAGCAGTAACTGTGAGAGGTATCTTGGAGTCTTAGTGGACAACCAGCTAAATATGAGCNTGAAACCAGGCTCAATAGCAGTAACTGTGAGAGGTATCTTGGAGTCTTAGTGGACAACCAGCTAAATATGAGCCAGCAGTGTGTAGCGGCAGTCAAAGAAGCTAAGGAAATCCTTAGTTTGTTGTAACTTCTAGACAGTGAAACAGTGTCATTGCTGACAAGTAATGAGCTACTAAAGTCTACTACCAGAGGCCTGCTGGCCACATTGTGCCAAGCTGAAGTCTTTTACACAGAAGCTGGTGAAAATATTTGCCTTAGAGTTCACATTCTTATATCTTTGTCATCATCTTAATAAAACACTTTGGTTTCTCTGCCAGTGGGTCAGTCTCTTCTGGAGCTCTGAAGATCTTCAAAAAGTAAGTAATCATTGGGAAATGGGATGAAGAGGAGTAAGTGTAATCCTGGATGCGAGCAAAGCAGACCCAGTCTGTGGAGACCTGGTGGGGCAGGATAGGGGGAAGAAGTAATTGTGGGACCCCAGGGGTATCTCAGTGGATTGGGGAAGCCTTGGATGACCTGCTCCTGCACTAGACCCCACATGTTCTTCCTAGTCTGAAATAGCTCATGTGCATTTAATGACCTGCACATTCAATTAACAAATGCATTGGGGAAAGCAGGGAGTGATCAAGCTCATTTAACATGATTCAGTCAAACGAATCCTTGGATTATGAATGTAATTGGCAGTCTCTATTACATTAGTAACTTGAGGATTACCTGTATAATGAGAGTAAGGAAGGTTTCAGGGAAGTCCTTCATTAGCACTTGGCCACTACAGGTGCCCCCCTGTCACAAGTCATGTGTCACGCCCACCATGACCACGCCCACCAAGATCAAACACAACACTGATGCGGCTCTCAATAAAATTGAATTTGACACCCCTGATCTACAATGCCTCAGAACAACTCTGGGATATTTTTTTCATGAAAATAAATAAGGCTGAGAACTTTCTTAATTTCTTAATATGATTTACAATAAAGATTAATGAGTTAACAGAAGCATAGATTATTCCCCACACCAAAGAGAAGCAGAGATCGTAAAATTGATTCTTTTATCCAAAGAAGAGAATATATCTAACCTTGCTCCTATTTTGAAATTGATTTCTGGATTTTGTGCTTGCAATGAAAAAAAAAAGATTTTGTTTTTGGTAATTAGATAGGTTTATTGTCATAGAAATGGCGTATACCATTGTGTAAAAGTAAAAAGTTGTGTCTATAATGCAGTTATTTTTTACTGTGCTAAAGAATCAGAAGTCAGTTCCTTTCTCTTTCCCTTTCCCTATTTACACCAAATTTTTCTTCCTCCCTTCCTAGTTTTTCCTTACTTTTTTGAACTTGATAAATCAATAAAAGGTTTCAAAAATATTTAATATAATATTTATTAATCAAATATATATTAATCAAATAGGACAATATATCATGGGACACTTTACTACCTTAGGTATGAGAATACTTACTCAACTTTTATAATGTAATAAAGACATTCTGTTTAGAGGAACATTTAGTATGGATATTGGACATGGGCTCTTTCTTCCTAATTAAAATGTTTTTTAATTATTTAATTGGCCTATATTTTTACTGATAATTTTTATTGATAATTCATTTTAAACTACTGTGACACTTACAACGTAGGCCAGTATATAAAGTTTTGTCTGAATAAATTCAGATTAAACAATGGCTAAGTCTAAGTTGTTACTATATGGTAACATGTTTGATTGATAAGCATTATGCAATAGAATATTCTAGCCATAGAATGAGTGAATTATCTGTCTTTGAAAGACTTTAAGAGCAAGCTATACATTACCTCTCAAAAATGATTTAAACTGTTTTCCTGTATATTGCAGAGGGTTTGAGAAGATGGTTTTTGTGGTCCCTCCCAGCTTCATAATTTTATTTTTCTATACCAAACATAGTTAGAATATGGTGATATAGTGTTGATAATAGTGCAGTGTTTTATGTATTGGGTTATTCAGTTCATTGGAGAAGTTATTCAGTTACCTTGAATAAGTATCATTTATTTTCTATAGGTCCATATTTCTACCTCCAGAGAGGAAAGTTAATTGTGGCTTGATTTCTATAAATATATTTGAATAATTATTCCAAAGGAATCAAAATTGTTGACTATTGCACATTGAGCAGAAGGTAATTTTCCTGGTTTTCAGCTTTATCATTGCATCAATTTATTATAGTCTACCAAACCTGGGGGAAAAATCTGGATAATGTCTTTTTTATACTGGGTTGTTGTGGCCCGATTCTGGAGCCTGTGCTGTCAGATGAAGAGGACTTGGAAGATGAGGAGGAGGAACTGGGAATGCCTTCCTCCCCAGGACCTTCCTCTCCAGCAATGCTTTCCTCCCTGATAATGCCTCAGCTTTCATCAGACAACCAACAGGAACAGCCTGAGATTAATCAGGAAGAAGACATGTCAGGAAAAAGAGGGAGAAATGGGAGAGAGAGACCTGCTATTGGAAAAAAATAGGATGTTTACATGTTAGGAAGAAAGAGAAAATTTTTTCAGCATTTTTGTTTCAGTTGCCTTCCTGAAGGCAAAATATATTCCAAGGAAATGAGGAAAAATCATGGATAGATTGGCAACAAAAATTAAACAATGAGATAGTTAAACATGCTTATTATGAACAACTTTAAGTAACCAGGATTAAATCAATTATTTAAGAAATTAGAGCCTGCAGATAGCATTTTGAAAACTATATCTGTGAACTTTGAAAATTATGGAAGAGAGGACTGATACCAGGGACTGGGAATTGTTTGCATCTTCAACAAGTGGGCTGTTCTGTCATTATAATGGATAGTGAATTTGTTGAACAATCTAATCCAACAAGCATACATCTGTTCAGGTTATCTGGATGGAAAAGTATGTAAGGTTCATTTCTAAGATATTGTTCAATATATTCATAAATAACTTTGATTTGGGTGTTATAAATTAGGATTACACAATTAATAGATGATAAGAAGATGTGGGGGAGAACAACAAAAAGAATCAAGAGGATCTTGACAAACTGGAATGATGAATAAGGCCTACGAGGTAAATTTCAGTAGGGAAAATTTAGATTTTAGAAAGAAAATTTGCTAAGAAAAATAAAGAACGTGAGTATAGTATGGCAGAAAGTGGGACATACAAAACAAAATAGAGGAATCAGAAATTGAACTTAAACAATAGTGTGATACAGGTGCAAAACAAAAGAAAACACTATATAGAATGATTCTTTGGTAGTTAAGTGTCCAGTTTAAGAGTATCCCTTATTCCTTTCTATTCTGTATTAGGTAGGATACAGTATAATCCATGATAATCAACCACCCATTAAGTTTCAGGGACAGCCTATTATCTTTATAGCTTTATGTATTTATCCCATGCAGAAAATGTGCTTATTTCCACCCATCATGAATGCAGCAGAGAGTTAGTTTGGATAAATGTATAACATTTGAAGAATGAAGGTGATAATTACATTCATTCTCTGTGATTTATTGTTACTGCATCTCACTGACTATCTATCAGGAAATATAGAAAACTATATTTAGAGTCTGACAGTATGCCAAGTAAGGCAAAAAGTAAACCTTTGTTTGAGTTTCAGAAAAGAAGGATGGGAGGCAAGGATCTATCTCCCTAATTATGATTCTCTTTCTGAGAACAGTAATTATGAAAGATCTTTTCATTACAAGTTAAGGTTAATATTGCTTGGAGGCTATAAACTGGCTGGCTGGATTAATTCTATTTTAGTACTGGAATATAAGAAACACTGTTTATCAATGTTTTTGATGCAGTGAGCCACTTTGATTCAATACTCCTTTTCTCTTGTATGTCAATATGATGAAGTGATAAGCAAAGCCTGTAGTGAGAAGAAATCAATGAGAAAATCCCTTTACAGCTTACCTTTGCATTATCTCTCATCATTACCATTAACCTCCAAGTATATGGAAGCTAGAGGACAGCTCTGGGTAAATTCCATGTTTCTGCTGTTTTTGCTGTTTATCAGATTTAACATAAATATTTAATGGCATTAAATTGGCACTTTTTATCTCTCATGTATGTTATCATTGTTCACTTGCTGAAAAGTTAATATTTAATTCAATATTTTGACTCATCACAAAAGTACACTGAGATATAAGAGAATATAAAGTTACAGTGCAGATGGAAAATCCAAACAGAAAAATAAAGTTAATATTTAAAAGCATAAAATAGTTCCTGATTCTCTCTCTTTCTCTCTCTGTCACACATACACACACAACACACACACACACACACACACACACACACACACTAGTGCTTACAACCAGTAGCATATTAGATATTAAAGATCAACTTAACTTATTCACTCTTCAATGTTCTACTGATTCTTCGGTTATACAAATGTCATTACATTAATAATTTCCATTGGTCTTACTTGTCTGTCTTTTAATTTCCTTTATCTGAAAAAATGCATTTATCTTCCCCTTAGCTTCCATTTTAACTCCATACATAAATCTTTTAAAAAAATCTTCAACATGCAAATTGTTTTAGAAACATACTAAACCCATTCATGTATAATAATGCTATAAATTACAACCTGGTTATCTTTGTATTATTTGTCATACTTTTTCCATCAACAATAATTTGGGCAGCGTGCAAGAAGATAAACGATGATCTAAGTAGAAGGAAGCATTCCTTAGCATTCCTTAGGATTTAATGACATTTGATCGCTTCCTGTCTTCATAAGAAATTACAATGATTCTGATTGTTTTGTCTAGGAAACTATTATGTAAATTAGATAATTTTATCTTCTGGAAAAGATTTTTATATTCTAATCCAGGAGTCCCCAATCCCTCTCTGTGGATCGGCACTGGGTCACGCATGCCAGAGATCACGCTGTGCAAACAAGCGAAGTCCCATCCAAGGGATGGAGGCAACACAGGAAACCATGCTCCCTCCAATCCACGGAAAAACCTTCTTCACGGAACTGGTCCCTGGTGCCCAAAAGGGTGGGGGCTGCTGTTCTAATCTAAACATTGGTCTTAACATAGAAGAAGACATCCAAGGCTTTTAAATTACAATGGCTAACCTTGCTCACCATATATTTAATGTATAAAGCATGTACTATTATTAAAAACTCATCAGAGCCATAAACAGATTGTTCATGGGCTAGGCAATCAGTTGATTAAGTGATTATCCAAGGATGCTATTGTTTGTAAATGACTATAATCCTATAGATTTTTCTACCAAGAAAAAATATTGCTTACTGTGTAAATAAATACAGTATGTACCTTGTAAATAAATTCTTTCATTTTTTTTCATTGTTTTAAAAATGCTACGTGTACTAATTAAATCTTATTTTATTGCAAATTTTAATAGAAATAATTAATGGAAAGTTACTATCCAGGTCTCCCTTTTTACATTGCAATTAAGAAATTCAGCCTTTCATTTTAAATTTAAAATTCATTCTATTTACCACTCAATTTAATACAAAAGTACTTTTCTTACCATTCACTTGAAGTATATGAGTCTGATAGATTTGATCATAGCCATCTGCATAGCAGCTATAATTTCCCATGTGAGTTGTAGTAATCTTAGTAATATATAGGGACCCATCATCTCCAAAATCCTAAAGAAAAAGAAGATCAAAATGACTCTCAGAACATTATCCTATCTATACTGAATTTCTCTAAAAAAGAAATGAAGTGTACGAGTTATAGTCTCTTATCCCAGATTTAAAACACCTTTAATTTTTAAAGTCTTCAAAACATTCAAGCTATACAAATTTGATTCTGTAGACATTGATGGCATTTTGCCAGATGACAATCTTTCACTGTCTTTGATATTCAGATTGCCATCTGGCAAAATGCAGTCAATTTTCATGGTGTCAATCAGACTACGATTTTTTTTCTTCAGAGTTCAGACCATATAAAATGTATTAACACTAGAAAATACTGTACATAGAAAACAAAACAATAGTTGAAAGCTTCTGGAAACCCAATTTAATATTTCCATTCAATGGTTTAGATGTTTATGAGCACAGGTGGAATTCAACCGGTTCTCACCGGTTTGTGCAAACTGTTAGTTAATTGCTTATGCAGTTCAGAGAATTGACTAAAAATGAAGTGCAATATGGGGTTTTTTTTCTCTCTCTCCCTTCAGTCAGGGTGCAATTCAACTGGTGTAACAACTGGTTTGGTGAGCATGCACTTGGCATGTGCACACACACAAACAGCATTTAGAAAAGACCATTTTTAGCTGGAATACTTACCTTCTGCTGCAGCCCCGGTGAGTACAACAGCTGATGCACGGCAAACCACTCTGCCATGTGAATCAGCTGTGCTCAAAAACAAGGAAATAAAGCACAGGAAAAGGGCGGGGGCGGATGGGTGGGTGGGGTCAAATGATCACTGGAACTACACCTAAACCAGCCAAGAGCCACTTAACAGTTGCTGGAATGGAAGCTAATAAACAACATAAATTGACAGGATTAGGGCAGGGAAATCCATCAATCAGCCCATCTAGGGATGAGATTAACCTCTTCCTTTCAGGAAGAAAGACAAGATTACAAACATTTTCATTATAAAGAATATTAAGTAACACTTCTGTGATTAGTTGATACTCTCTGGAGTACCCCAAGACCTTTTATAACTGCTGCAGTGTTGGCTACTTCTGTTTCTTCCTGGGGGAAAAGATACAGGAGAGGACAATGATACAGCTTGATCATACAGGCCATAAATTTAATGCATGTGTGGTCCAGCCAGCTGTATTGCTTCTGCTGTGAAGCACCCAATTTAGAACATAGAGAACATAGAATAATAAAGTTGGAAGGGTTCATGGCTTTTGGAAGCACACCCAGGCTTTCAATTAGCATGAGGAGCTGCTCTTAGTTTCTCTCTCAGCTGATGTATTTGCTTTGGGGTTGACTTTTTTAAAAAATGGGAAATTACTGTTTTAAGTTTTCTGCTTTATTTTAGTGGTTCCTGGCACTGTCCTTTTAGGGTATACTTTTCTCACTCTTTTTGAAACCCTCTAGTGATGGAGCACCCACAACTTTTGAAGACAAGCTATTCCATTGGTTGACTGGTCTCACCCTGAGAAAATTTCTCCTTAATCCTAGGTTACTTAGTCCTCTTTGGTAAGTTTCCATCCATTGTTTCTTGTTGTGCATTTTGGTGCTTTGGAAAATAGATTGACTGCCTCATTTTTGTAGAAGTCCCTCAAATTTCCTGACATAACAATTAATCAGTGGGACAACTTGCTTCCAGAAGTAAATGCTCCAACACTGGAAGTTTTTAAGAAGAGATTGGATAACAATTTGTTTGAAGTGGTGTTGTGCTTCCTGCCTAAACAGGTGGCTGGACTAGAAGACCTCCAAGGTCTTTTCCAACTCTGTTATTCTATTCTATTCTAGAAACAGTACCAGGGGTGGGATTCAGCAGGTATGGACCGATTCGGGTGAACCAGTAGTTCTGGCGATCATTTGGCCCCACCCACCCACCCCTGCTATGTTTCCTTTGTTTGAAGCCCAGCTGATCTGTGTGGCAGCCCTAAGTAGGGCTGCAGTAAAAGCTAAGTTTTTCTTCTGTTTTGAAAAGTATTGTGTACGCGCAGCACCCATTTGGCACACAAAGCGCATGCCTACCAAATTGGTTGTTACAGTGGTTGAATCCTACACTGAACAGTGCTATTTTATTGTGAGTTGGACTAAGGAGAAATTTCCTAAGGACCAATCAAGTTGGCCATGCCCACCCAGACACATGCCCACCCAGCCATGCCCACCCAGTCATTAGGGCAGAAAATTATTTTGGTTGTTAAATTATTTGAATCCCACCACTGTTTATGAGCACTGTTTATGTTCATATTGTAAATGAATCTTCTTTCAGCTAAATTAGTGTTGTATATACATATATATACATGTATATATGTATGGATATATTCTACATATATTCCCTCAGAGAAGTCAACAGAAGGTGCTGAACAAAAGGAAGTTCCAAAGTAGCTAATCAAAGCCAAAAACAAGCTAAGTATATTAGAAAAGTAGATCACTGATTTAATGGGGATATGTAGAGAGATGCTATCTATCTCTTCTTCATTTTCCTGTGATGTAAAAAAAAAATATCAAATACAGATAATTCAGTTGTGAACCCAAATACATGTTTTATTGGTCTAAGACTAAAAGACTATTGATTATAACAGTTTCTACCCCACTTTTTCAATGCAGGAAGAAGAGATTTGTCAGCCATTGGAATAAATATTAAAGAAAAAATATCTTTTATTTGATCATTAAACTTTATCAGGGAGGTTGTCAATCTAGCTTCCTGAAGTTCCAAAGTTCAGGTGCAGCACTGAGAGGATATTACTTTGCTATAATCAAATATACTTCGTGTAGTTGCCAAAATAGCAAAGGGATTACCCTTTAGATATAAGGAAAAAGGTCCTTTATAGGAAGTTCCTTGGACTTGGGAGTTTTGGAGCTTAGGGGAATTTCACACTATGACTGAATTATACAGAGAAGCCAACTCGTAGTCAAAGTAGCTCTTATAGAAACACCATAATATCTTCAATCTTGCAAATATAAAACAACATTCTTGCTATTATGTTGTAAACTACTCAACTTTTTAGAGATTTCGTAAAATATTCCAACTTAAACCTAACTAAATTATATTTCATTTCATCAGAAAAAGAGAAACTTTGCACATCAGCCTAAATTAAACTGTCCTGCTGAAATCCATTTCTACAAAATAATCCAAAATGATATCAAGGTATATTATATTAAGTATTTCTGAAATGGCAACAGAAAAAATGGATATACCCCTAAATTATACCGTAGCTTCTGGGCAGAGCAACGGAGCTGTGTCAGTCTCAGACCCAGGATTGAAACTAGGCTGAAATGGATCTATATAATATCTATATTTAATTTAAAACATCTGGACTTTAGATACAATCTTATACTCAAGTGAGAAAGGAAAGTTGCAGAGCAACTGGAAATAATTAGGGCTGTCTAGAGTTTTGTATTCAGTTCCAAAAAGAGGTTTATTTTCCTTATCCCTAATCACTTCTTAGGGATAAAAAGTCTTACATTACCCAAGATTCTGCCATTATCTCCATTAAAAAACTGAAATCCAGATGTTTAGATTGAATTTGGCATTTTTATCCAGTGAGTGACTACTTCTCAACGACCCAGGATGAGCAAATGTTGTTTGATGGCATTAAAAGTCAGGCAAAAAAATTGGAATTGTGTTCTTTTCTTCTTTCTTTCTTTCTTTCTTTCTTTCTTTCTTTCTTTCTTTCTTTCTTTCTTTCTTTCTTTCTTTCTCTCTTTCTGTCTCTCTCTCTCTCTCTCTCTCCCCCCCTCCCTCCCTCTCCCCCTTGTCTTTCTCTCTGAATTGAACAACATGAATTCAGATTTGTTACCAATTGCTCCCAGGAGCAGTACTTCTCCAGATGCGAATGACAGCTATGAGATAAGATACCTTCAAATGTGGATTTGTTCTCCATTGAGAGATAACAATAGAACTGACAGATGCATGAAAAGAATATAAACAAGAAAATTCATTTTCTGGCATTTCATTTTTTTATGGATTTTTCAGGAATTGGCTCAACTGCCCAGCAATGAAGTCTAAGTATTTTTCTATACTATTTCTATGTAGAACTGATGCTATTTTGTCCACAGTTGCCCAAACCATTCAATAAAACAATCAATAGCAAATCATAAACATGCCTAAAAGCAGCACAATGGGAGCTTTAAGAATATTTTTGAATTCTTTGTCATTGTACGTATATAGTATACATACAACAAAATTCACATAACAACCAGAGACCAGACTCAACATGCACACACAAGCATGCACACCATATGCACACACACGACAATCCCCAAACACCTCCCCACCTGCCAAAATTTCCCACCTCCTAAAAGCACACAAACATCCACACAACAGACAAATAATACTGTCAAACAGCTTGCTGATGGTGGTCCTTAAGTTCATTGATAAGTGCAATTATAGCTCTGGGATAAAAACTATTCAGAAAACATGTGGTTTGATGTTTAATTGTCCTGTATCTTCTGCCAGAAGGCAACAGTTCATAAAGATTGTCAGCAGGATGGGAAGAGTCCCTGAGAATGTTGTGCATCTTCCTCAAACAGCGAGATATGAAGATGTCATCCAGGGCTGGTAGCTGTAGCCCAATGATATTCTGGGCATTAATATTCTGGGTTTTAATCATTATCTGTAGAGCTTTTTTGTCTGCTACAGAGCTGCTCCCCTACCATATAAGAATGCAGTATATCAGGACACTGTCAGTGGTGCTAAGGTAGTGGGACAGAAGTAGATACTGAGATAGATTTATCTTCCTGAGCATTCTCAGGAAATACAGCCTCTTTTGTGTCTTCTTTACAAGCATGTTAGCATACATAGTCCATGAGAGGTCCTCCAAGATAGAAGTGCCCAGAAATTTAAAACTAACAACCCTCTCCACTTCCTCACCATTTATGTACAATGGTAAATGTACATTTCTCTTCTTCCTGAAGTCAATTATAAGTTGTTTAGTTTTTGGGTGTTAAGTGTAAGATTATTTTCTTTAAGGCCCTGTCACACTGCCCAACGGATGCAAAACGTTAGTAAAAAGGACACAACGGACGAGAAAAATGTTTCGCATCCGTTGTTATCTCGTCCAAAAAGGGCAAAAATTGCATACCGAGAGGGATAACACGGAAGGAACGGACACAGGGAGGACGCAGAGCGGAATGGAAGCGATGTGGAACGGAAGCCACAGCGGATGGAAGCGAATGGGAGCAGATCCACACCGCTAGGCTTCGGGGACCTCAGCAAAGCGGACGCGGAATCAGATACAGGCGGATGCAAGCGGACGCGGAACGGATGAAGCGGATGCACAGCAGATCAGAGGCAGATGAGCGGATGCACAGGAAGCGTAGAGAAGCAAGGCGGGAAGCAACGGATGCCGAGCCGTATAATTGCAACATGCGGGGGGGATGCATTGGCGTAAGCCGCGGATATAAAAGGGAAGAAGCTCCAAGTCAGGTACCATTCGAGGAAAGACCTGCTGCCGGATACATCGAGTCCTTGCCTGCCCTGCCTGCATGCTGCCTGCAAGCCTTGCCTGGGCCAGCTTTCCTGCCAGCCTGCTCCAAACCTGCCTCCATGCCCTGCCAAGCAGGCCTCCTGGCCAGCCTCCCTGCCGCGCCTTGGTCTCTGGCCTGCCTGCCAGCCTTCGCTGCCAGCCTGCCTTCTCATCTCCCTGCCAGCAGTCTGGCCTGCAGCACTTGCGGTGTCGCCTGCCTGCTTGCCAGGCTTCTGCCACTGCTGCTGGCCTGCCTCCAGCGCTCTACGCGCTGTGCGAGCCTGTAGCTGGTGCAGCCTTCTACAGCCTTCATGCCTGCCGCCTCCCTCAAGCCTCCTGCCAGCCAGCACCCACACCCATGGGGAAGAAGCGAAAGCCCAGTAACTGCGCATCCCTGGCAAGAGGGACAGGGCACCTCGCCGCCCTGTCTCTGACTCTGCTTCTGCTGGGGTTCTGCTGTCAGGCTAGCTCTTACTGGTGCTGGAATTCTGCTGGCGCTGCTCCTGGGGCGGTGGTTCTGCTGGCTGCGTACTCTGCTGAAGCTGCTTCCTGCGGTGGTGCTCTGCTGCTGGCATACCTGCTGAAGCTGTCCTCGTACTGCTGGTCCTGCTCGTCCTGCTCGTGCTCCTGGACTTTGCTCGTCCTGCTCGTGTTCCTGGTCTGCTCGTGCTCCTGGTCTTGCTGGCGCTGCTGGTCTGCTGGCACTGCTGGTGTCTGCTGATGCTTACTCTGGCTCTCCTGATCTGGTCTGCTCGTGCTGGCTGCGGGCTGCTGATGACTGCTGCTGCTGCTGTGATGATGATGATGATCTGCTGCTGCTGCTGCTGATGATGATGATATGATCCTGCGGTGTGATGATGATGATGATGATGATGATGACCTGCTGGTACTGCTGCTGCTGTTGGTGTTGGAGGACACTACTACTGGGGAGCCTCCTCTGATGAGGCCCATCTGGGTCCTGCAAAGGGAGAAGAGGCGTATGCGAAAACGGGAAGAGAGGCAATACTCCATTGAGGAGGACACGAGGATGAGGTGCTGGAGTGGCTGAGAGAGAATGACTATCTGTGCGGAAGGGACACCGGTGTACAGGACACAAAAGGAAGCATGTTGCTTGGAGAGAGAAGGAGGAGAGTATGGGCTACACTTCGGAGGTGCCTCGGCTGGTGGAAGCAACATGCACACCTGGTAGCGGAAGCTGCACCTGAAGAAATCTGGCCAGGCCACGGTGAAGTTGACGGAAGAGAGAGCCTAGTCATGGCCAGGGTGCAGTTTCCTGGAGGGTGAGATCTGCCACGGAGGAGCACCAGGGCCCGCTCACTACCCTTTCTCTCGGCAAGCCTGCTGAGAGCATCCTCTCGGCCGAGAGTAGTCCCTGTCTCCAGCAGGTTTCTGTGGAGTGTGCCATGCGTGGAGGACTCTGGTGCGGTGGGAGAAGGAAGACGGCAACTCACGCACAGCTACCGCATCACCCAGCTCCAACCCTCCACAGAAAGGCAGAGAGCCAGACAGGCAGGAGGGCGATCCACACGTCCTCTGGAGATCAGGGACACATCCGGACCAGCATAGATTCTCTCTCAGCTGTACACCGACTCCTCATCTCCAAGCCGAAAGCCCTTTCTCACCTATGTCACCAGACCTCAGAGACAAGGCAGAACCCAGTACAGGTGGTGAAGGGACTGGATTAACAGAGCTTGCCTTCACAACCTCCAGACACAGAGGCAACTGCTTCTTCCTTCACGTGAGGCTCTGTTGGGGCTTGCATCCTCAGTGTCTATCAGGTTTTGCCCTGCTCATTCCCAGGCTCCATGTCCCATTGGCTTGTTGGAGGTCATGAACCTGTTCGCAACACTGGGTAGCGGGTGGAATCAGATTGTGCAGGATGCAGCAAGCTCCATGATCCTCTCATGTCTCTGGCGATGCTGCATGGTGGTGAGAAGTAACTGGAAGCCTGTTTGGCCAGGATGCCAAGGCGTTCTCCGCCGCCGCTTGCCCTGGACACGTGTAGTTGAAGATCCTCTCTTCACGGGTGAGGATCTGGAGGTGTAGGGTTCATGAGGTAGGTTCTGAGGGAAAGGGCGTCATCCCCACGATGAAGTCAGGCAATCTTGCGTGTCGTTGGGCAGGGGGTCTTGATCTGGGAAGCCCACGGATGAGGTTGCATTCCAGCCTCCTTGAAGTCAATGGCGTTGTATCCTGGGCATGCTGAAAGGACCCATGCTGAAGCAATCGATGTACATGAACTTGTAGTCAGATTGGACCATGGCGAAGAGGAGATGCTGAAAGAAGCCTTGTAGTGAAATAAGTGGACTCCGAACTTGGCTGGAGCTTTGCGGCCACGTGCTTGCCATTATGGCTCAACGTGTGGGGGGGAAGTTCACTTCTGATAATGCATCTGCAATTTCTTCCAGCCTTTTTCAGTGGAAGGGACTGGAGGAGCTCCTCCAGGTATTCTTTGATGATGCCTGCACCATTCTCTGACCACAATGCTGATGGTGTTGTGTGGCACCCTCCGCCGTACTGCATGCTCTGTAGGTGGTCCTGAGGCCAGGTGGCCTCG
>BHFT01035227.1:0-12500 GCA_004320025.1 Laticauda laticaudata | reverse complement strand
GTCCCGATAAAAGAAACTCTCATCAAAAATAAATACCAACCAGCTAAACACCTCATGGAACTAACAGAACACTACTTAACCAACACATATTTCATATACAAAGGACAAAGATACAAGCAAATTGAAGAAGCCCCTATGGGATCACCACTGTCACCCGTCATTGCAAACCTGTTCATGGAAGAATTCGAATCCAGAGCCCTGGCTAATGCCACCCACAAACCCAAACTATGGCTAAGATACATCAATGACACATTTGTGATTTGGCCCCATGGAAAAGAAAACCTAAACAATTTCTCAACACACCTAAACAGCACACACCCCAAAATCAAGTTCACCATGGAAACGGAAATAAACAAACAACTACCATTCCGAGATGTACTAATCTACAAAAGAACAGATGGCACACTGGGACATAACCGTATACCAGAAGAAAACACACACCAACCGCTACCTCAACGCCCAATCCCACCAATAAATTGGAGGGGCGTCAAGATAGTTATACTGGAACAGTGGAGGTTGTTTAAAGAGTCAGAACACACCGTTACAGCTGATTTTAAACAGAGCTGGGTTCTGCACGAGGCAGTCTAAGCTGTGATTGGTTGCTTTGCATGAAAAGGGGGAGTTTCCTCATTTCCCGCCTTTTTGCCCAGTGTGCTCTCATGGTTTTATCTGATGTTCCTGCTGTGTTGATTTTACCTCACCAGCTGCATAATTCCTTGACACAAATATCTTCCTTGTACCATCTCCCACCTTCTTATACTCCTGTGAATTAGAGAGGTTTTTCTCTAAGTCTCTTTCATAAGAATTAGCTGTAATGTGTTCGCCCAAATGGGATTATTCGCTTCATCACTGGAGGCTTTTAATAAGAGACTGGACAGTCACTTGTCTGAAATGATATAAGGTTGGACTAAAAAGACTTCCAAGGTCCTTTCCAGATCTGTTCTGGATGATACTGATTCTGAGCTCTGTTTTTTTTTTCCAAAGTTTTTTTTTTTTTTACACATCACGTGAGCAATGTCATTCCAGATTACAATATTTGTACAAAATCATAGTTACACTTTCAACTTAATATCACTTCAAATTATTATCTATTTGATTACAATATTTGTACATAATCATAGTTACACTTTCAACTTAATATCACTTCAAATTATTATCTATTAGTCTGTCCAATGTATGTGGTCGGGCATGAAGCACAGGGGACTTCGTATATGTCTTGGTTTTCCAGGTCAATTTTATCTTTGGGGTTTCTAAGGATGGCTCCTATTTTTTTGTCTGTTTTGAAGGCACCTTGGATTCCTGAATGAAAGGGGAATCAATAAAATACAGATACTCCTCAACTCAGTCCATTTTTCACACTTTTGACCATTGCAGCATCCCCATGGTCATCTCATTTACATTCGGATGCTTGACAGTTGACTCACATTTATGACAGTTGCAGTGTCCTGGAGTCATGTGATCCCCTTTTCCGATCTTCTGATAAGCAAAGTCAATGAGGAATCCGGATTCACTTAGCAACCATATTACTAATTTAACATCAGTGATTCAGTTAACAAATGTGGCAAGAAGTCATAAAATGTAGCAAAAATGACTTAATCAATTTCTCACTTAGCAACATAATTTTTGGCCTCAATTGTTCAGTTCAGTTGTGGTTCAGTTGTGGTTCAGTTGTGGTTGTAAATTATAAATTGTAATGTCCTTGTAATAAAGTTAGCCTGATGATCAGTCAGTCATGTGCTTTGATGGGATATTCCATTTTTTCCTTTGTTTAAAAATGTATTGTAGAAACACATTTAAAATACATTTAGAAACTGTGAGGGGGATCTTAGACGATGGGTATCAAAGAACAACAGAGATGATCACAGGATGGAGGCTTAAACATAAAGAAGGGTTGCTGGAATTGGGTATTGTGACCCGGGATGGGGCACAAAGGCAACACAGCCAGAAAAAAGGTATGAATCCGTATTTGCTCCAACTTTGCCCCCAATGTCCCTGTTTCTCTCTGGCCTGAAGAAAAGCTCTCCCATGAACCTACAACAGCCTCTGACTGCAGATACTCCAGTCCAAACGCTGTAAGCAGAATGACTGCAATCAGTCACTCCAGAAGGGCAAGATAACAAGTCTAATAATTCCAGCATGGCAATAATTCACACAGAAAGGAGGAATTCTAGGAATGCAGGCTAAACTCACAACACTAGATGAATTCAGCATTTGTTCCTCCCAAACGCCCCTCCCAACTGCCTCTCCTTTAAACTTCATCCCCAGGTGTGCCTTGTGAAGGAATCGGGGACCTTTCCTTCCTTGTAAGCCACGCAACTGATATTGCTCTCTTCCGCGTTCTTCCCTGCATGCCCTAGGATGAGGAGGGGGTGGGCCTTAGTGTTCCTCTGAACCCTCTCTCCCTTGTTCTACCTCTTCCCTGCTCTGCCCAGCCTGACTTTGCCCTTCCCCAGTTTCCTCCACAGCCAAGGAAGCCACACTCCTGCTCTCTGTCAGCTGTTCATCTTCACCCACAGATTCCTATTCCGATGGGGGCATGACATTGGGTATGTCTAGTTTAATGAAAAGAAGGACCAGGGGTGACATGATAGCAGTGTTCTGGTATCTCAGGGGTTGCCACAAAGAAGGGGGAGTTAAGCTATTCTCCAAAGCACCTGAAGGCAGGATAAGAAACTAATAAAGGAAGGAAACTAAGGAGAAATTTCCTGATAGAACAAATAATCAGTGGAACAACTTGCCTTCAGAAGTTGTGTACGATCCAACACTGGACATTTTTAAGAAGTGATTAGATAACCATTTCCTGGCAGGGTTTGCTATTTAACCAGGGGGTTGAAGATCTCCAAGGTCTAGAATACCTTCCAACCCTCTTATTCCATTCCATTCCAAATATTTCTTCTACCATTTATTGACAATTGTCCCCTTTCTTAGCCCCCGTTTTCTAGGCCCTGCTGTATAATTTCCTCTATCCTCTATCTGTGACCTAATGGAGACTTCCCTGCAAGTAAATTTACAGAATTTACACATGGCATTTAACATTTATCAGTTGTTATGCAATTTCCTCCTTCAGGAATCAAACTTCATACTGGTTGCTCTTGGAGGCAGCCCTGGCCAGCAGGAGTGAAGCTGGCTCCCCTGGAGCATCTCTCCTGATGGTTTTGCCACATCCTAAATCCTTGGGAACCACATTAAATAAGTCATAAAGTTTTAAGGGGAAGAGAGGCTTTGATCTCCAATGAGAGACACCCCCAAGAAAGCTTATTCTTATTCTTTCAGGGCTGAGCACATAGCTAATCTTTTTAAGGTTAGGTAGCATCACATTCAGAAGTGGTATTCAACTGGTTTGCACCTACTCGGGCAAACCGGTAGCGGTTATTTGGCATGTGTCGCCGAACCAGTGGTGACCCCTGGCTGGCCATGCCCCCAACCCAGTCACCCGATTGCTCACTTGTGATAGAGGATCGCTCTCCTAGCTTTCCGTTCCCCGTGTCCTCTTTCTCCCCAGGGGAAAGGAAGAAAGGCATGGACGCTGCAAGTATCGCTTTCCCCGTGTGAGTTAAAAGGGCCTGGAATGAGAAAGAATGCGGTCTGACCGAGGAGGCGGGGGTGAATCGATCCCTGGAACACTTTTGCAATGTAAGAGATGCATTTTGGAAGCAGGTCCTTTAAAAACTTCTCCAAGGATTCCCCATGGATGCTGCAAGTATTGCTTGGAGTGCGGGCTGACAGAAGGGGTGGGGGAATCCACTCCAGCCTTGGAGAAATTTAAAGGAGCTGCTTCCAAAATGCTTGTCTATTAAGTGTTCTGTGTGTGTGTGTGTGTGTGTTTTGTCCAGGAAAACACGAGGTAGACCGGGTTCCAACAGCAAAGTCTTTATTTCATAGCAGTAGTTGAGAAAAGGACGTTTGGCCTCAAGCCGCAGCACGGTCCTGTCTTATAAGCTTTTTCCCTGCCGGCTTGTAGCCAATGACATTTGTTTGAGTTTGCCGCCTTCTCGCGGCTCAGGGATTGGTTCCTTTTGAACCAATCCTTTTAGTTTTAAAACAACCAATCAGCATGCATTATTTGGAGCAGTTATTTGCATACAGAACACCCCTCCCCTCTTAGTTCAGTCCTACGTCGTGAACGTAGTCTCGTAAGTAGGCGGGCTTCTTCTGGCTCCGACTGGACCTGCGCGGTTCATTCATGTGCGTGTCTTTGCCGTTCGGATGGTGTTGTTGTTTCCTCTGTACTTCTCCTGGAACCATTGAGAGTGTGAGGCTGCCATTATGTTGCCGCCTGGGTCGCTCAGGCGCGTGGCTTTGCCGCTCCCATCCCGTTTCCGTCCGGGCAGGTTGAGCTGGCTTGGTTGGCCTCCTTCGGTGGATTCTTCTCGCCAACTTTCCTCCAAACAGTGAGTCTCCATTTTTGCTCTTTTTGGCTAGTTTGTTTTTCGGCATTGGTTTTAAACGGTTTTTTATTATTTTTTCGCGTTTCCCCCCCTCTTTGGTTTGAATTTCGTCGTTTTTGTAATTGCTTGGTTGTGTTTTAATCGTTTCTTTCTCTCTTCGGGACCGGAGCTGGTCCAATGTGCCCGCTTCCACTCCCTGCCAATCGTCTACCGTTAATCGGTAAGACTTGGGGCCTGTTATGTTCTGTGACTTGTCCCGGTAACCATAATGGGTCCCCAGTAAAATTTTTTGCATAAACAGAAATCACCAATTTTGAAACTCCTGAATCGTGTAGAGGAGTCAGGGGGTGTTTTCGGGTGTGAAGTTTGGATGTAATCGGTCTCTAGCTGCGATCTAAGTTTTCTTTACGGTGGGGTGTATACCTCTCCGTCTATTAAATAGCCCAGAAATTCGACGCTTCTTTTTAGCCCAGGCAGGCACTTTTCTTTTTTTACTTTTAATCCAGCTTCCCTGAATTTAGTTAGTACATTTTTAAGTCCTCTGTTTTATAGTGGTTTTCGTTTTTTGCTGAGATTAGGACGTCGTCGAAATACGGTACGACTCCTTGTATGCCGTTTAGGAGGCGTTCCATGAGGCTTTGAAAAAAAGCCTGGTGCCACACTGACTCCAAATTGGAGTCTCTTACATCTGAACGCCCCTTTGTGTGTAACTATGGTCTGTGCCTCTGCTGTTTCGGGGTCTACTGGAAGTTTGTTGATAAGCTTGTGTGCCAGGTCGAGTTTGGCAAAAAATTTTCCTCCCCCCAGGGAATGTAGCAAAGTGCTGGACTTACTGGCACCAGTAGATATTGCGCTCTGTTTGTAGTGTGCGTGGGTTCAGGGTAGCCTTGTAGTCCCACAGATTCGAATGACCATGAGTGTAATAAGGTGTGACTATCGGCATTTCCCATTTGCATGGTCCAACAGGTTCTAATACCCCCTGAGCGTATGTTATGTTCCTCAATCTTTGCTTTTAAAGCAAACGGGACTCGCCTGGCTTTTAGTCTTTTTGGGGCTACCTGTGGGTCTAGACTGAAAGAAATATGGGTTTCCCCGATACTTTGCCAAGTGAGCCGTCGAACACGTCTTGGAATTCCGGCGGATTAGGTCTTCTCCCAGTCGGTTGTGTGCCCACTCGGTCTATCCCGGTCATCCCGATGCCCAAAGGCGCGAACCATTCGATGCCCAGCGAGGCTCGATCTATCTTGATCGACTATGGTCAACGGGAGTACCTCGACATCATGTGTTTGTACGAGCCATTTGAATTGGCCCATGCCAACCTACCGGGATTCGGTTTCCCTGGTGAGTCCCTTGAGTGTTAGCCGCTGCTTTTTAGTTCTGTCGGTCGGATGTCAGGGACTAGTTGCTTTATGGTGTTCCACCGGACCATGGACAGGAAAGATCCCGAGTCCACTTCCATTTCACAGGGCTTTCCTTCAATTCTTACGGTTATGTTAACTTTCTTTCCGCTTTCCGTCTTAGCGCTCCCTATTGTAACAGTTTGATGTGTATTCCTCTCTGTTTGGCGGTTTGCTTGTTCCGCCGCCACTTTCTCTCAGTTCGCCTGGGCTTGGCTCGTGTGGGGGAGTTGTTGCGTCTTGTTTGGGCTGTAGTTTTTTTTGTTCCTGCAGACTTTCTCGATTGGCCCTCGTTTTCTTGCAGCTTCTGCAGATGGCATCGAGAAACCTGCATTCCGCTCTTGCGGTGACTTCCTCCGCAGCAGCGCATCAGCGCAGGTCGGTCAGCGCATCACAAAATCTTCTTAATCATAGGCGTCTCAATATTCTGTTCCTGCCGGCGGCGGTACATACGGTGGACCTCGTTCGTCTTCGTCGTCCTGAACTCGACGTTTGCGCCATAGTCGACGTGTCTTCGTGGGTGGGGGGAAGCGGGAGATTGGTTTTCTTCTTGTGGCCACGGTTTACTTTCATCTCTGCTTTGTGTTTCATTACTGTTTTCATGTGTAAACGGCCGATTATGTGCGCGGGCTCTGCGGCTGGTGGCTTCCGCGGATTGGCACCTCAGCTAAGGTTATTTTAGGCTTGTTCAGATAGCTTGCTTTGTGCCTGTTTTGAAATCACTTAGTCCAACACTACTCGGTCTTCCTCAATAGCCTCATCAAGGTTAGGAAATTCGCACTCTCGCCCTATTTGTCGGAGAGCAGCCTACGAAATCAGCTGACGGTCTCACCTCCTCTGGTCTTCTCCGGGTAGAACTCGATGCCCGTCTTTATGAGGTTGGACCACCTATCCGGGTGTGTAAGTGCTTCAGTAGTTTTGAAGGTTCGGACCAATGTTTACACTGTTTGAACGTACTCGGGGCTTTCGCCAGGACTTTTAGGCCATTTTGAAAAAACGGTACGGCATCGCAGTGCGTTAAGAAAAAAACGGCTGCACTCATTTGCCGTTGTTCTAGAGAAGTCCTCCATCTCAATTGCTTTCCCAGGTACATTCTGGAAACGGGTCTTTGCATAAGAATCCCAGTCCTCCTCGTTGGGATAAAGGGGGGCGTGCGTTGTTACCCAGCCATTCTTGTTTGTCGTGCTGGAAACTGTTCTTCAACCGCGTGCTCGGTCTCTGAGCGTTTGGACGAATCCCATCCTTCGTACCGCCAAGGTCGTAATTTTGTCCCGGGAAAAACAACGAGGTAGACGGGGTTCAACAGCAAAAGTTCTTTATTTCATAGTCAGTAGTTTTGAGAAAAGGAAACAGTCTGGCGTGCAAAGCCGCGCCGGTCTTTTTATACTGGGTTTTTCGCCTGCCGGCTTGTAGCCAATGACATTTGTTTGAGTTTGCCAACGGATTCCCGAGGCGGCTTCAAGGGATTTCGGTTCCTTTTTGAACCAATCCCCCTTTTAGTTTTAAACAACTGGCAATCAGCATCGGTCATTATTTTGGAGGCCAGTTATTTTGCATAGCCAGAACAAGTGTGTATGAGAGAGAAAGAAAGAAAGAAAGAAAGAAAGAAGAAAGAAGAAAGAAAGAAAGAAAGAAAAAGAAAGAAAAGAGGAAGGGAGAAAAATAAAAAAGATGAGGAAGAGAGAGAGGATAAAACTTGCTATTATTTTAATTGTTTCACTTATTTATTATGTGTTAATATTTTATCACGCTTTCCCTACCCTGAGTGATTTTAGCCTTTCTTTTGCTCGCAGGGCTATCACCATATTATTTTCGGTGGTTACAATACCATTCAAATGTCAAATAGTCAATAATCAATGTCAATAGTCCAGGAGCATAAAATACACATGCTTCGTTCAACAATGAACTGAAAGGGACCTTGGGAGTCTTTCCTGGTCAATGACCCCCAGTTAGGTAAGCAACAACTGAGGATGCCAAACTCTGAGCAGAAAATCCCTGGAAAGGTGTCAGAATAATACTTAGAGAAGGGACCTTGGGGGGTGAAGCCCTATAAACCATTTCAGAGAAAGGCTGTCCAGTTTTTTCTTAAAAAAAACCTTCCAAAGTGGCATTCGAATGCAGTAGCGAACGCCGAGGTACTTCTGGACGAGCACGCGCAGTCTCACTGGTTTTAAGTTTGTTTCTCACCGTCAGGAGTTTATCTTCTTTAGTTTTAGGTTGCTTCTCTGTTTAGTTTTCTATCCATATGCTTCTCGGTTTGCATTATGCCTTTTTTTGGAAAAATAGCATTGTCCCCCTTTTCTTGGCGGGAATGCCTTAAACGCTGTTTTGCCTATCACACTCTTGGGAAAGATGTGGAGCCATTTCCTCCTCTCACTGGTCCATGAAAGTACAATCTATAGTATGCAGATATATAGAAGTCGAAAAGGTGGAACTAACGATGGTTTTACACCGATAATTGACGGCTGGGTGACAAGAGAATGGCATGGGAGGAGGAAGGGGCCGAGGTGAGGCAGCCCTGTGACGTGAGTTACTCGTGTGTAATCACTGTAGGCATTGAGTTTGGCCATGCCCACCAGGGTTAAAATCCAGTCAACATATGACCACCAAGCCGATGCTACCCAGGTCAGCATTGGACTGCCCAAGCGTCAGCAATCACTCAAGTCCACATGGACCACAGCAAGCCACGGCCCAGATCAAATAAACGACACCCACAGAAGCCGAGTAGTATCTTAAAAAAAGGAATGAATGTACCTCACCTGTTCCAGTTTAACTAAGGCGAAACATGCTTGATAGAGTAGGCATGGATATAATTCAGGACGTGTAAGACGCTAACCACCTTGCAGGACGTCGGTTAGGTAGAGATGGGAAGCAAGTGTGTTTCTATGCCCGGAGATGAAAGTGCCAAGACGGAAACAATAATCATTGTGCTACAGGCGAAAAGCCCTGAGCAGTCAGTAGGCGGGGCGTTACTGAATGGTTGAAAGTTTAAATAGAGGTATCTAAAAGCCATCAAAGTACTGATATGTCCTAGGAAGGATGAGGAGAGAGTAACTTCCTTTCCGCGGATGCATTCATAGGGCAAGGAAAGGAACGGTGTGCAGAGGAAGCGGGCTTTTTGCTGCTACTTTCCCCAGGAGAATCGAAGGCTATTGCAACTGGGCAGGTTAGTTGTGGGGGTCGGCAGGTGGGAGGGGAGTCCGAGGGAGCTGGAAAGGTCGGCGGTCTTCTTCGCTTCCGCATTCCGGCGCGCTGAAGCAAGTATTGAAAGCAACCGGCTGAGCGTGGTCAAGCTGCTGCAGGCTGGAAAGCGGGTTCCGTTCCCTCCACCCAAATTTAAGCGCCCACTGGTTAGCTGCAATTTTTCCGTTCGCTGGTGAGAAGATTTACAACAAAAACTCTTTCTCAGTAAGGCTCTGTTTCTCCATTCAACTTAGAGTGAGTGGTTACAGGGAACGTAGTTGGAAGGATCCCTGGAGAGTCTTCCAGTCCACCCCCTATAAAGCAGGAAGCGTCCAGACACTTAGTCTCCATCTTCACGAGAAATGACTGCCCAGTCGTTCTGTCTTCAGAAGCCGTCCAAGGTGAGTTGGAAGCACCCACAAAATTTCTGGAAGGCAAAACAGATACCCAGGATGGTGTTGCTTCTTATTGGTGGTGCAAGGCCAAATTTCATGTCACTTCATCTCTAAGAGTTGCTTCTACGGGCTCCTTTCGTTGGATAGTTGATTCCATCGCATTTGTACCTCTGACTCTTTTGGGTGCTGGATCCTCGGAGGAGACAAAGGTTTAGAGAACGCCCGCGGTACTTCTTGGACGGTCACAGGTATGCCACAAGATAAAGTTATGTGGAATGCACCCAGTCGCAGGCGAGATAGGTGGGTGGCCCGGCTATCGATAGTCACCCCTTAGTATCTTGTCTCGAGCGAAGAACGCGCACTCTCCAAGCCATGGCCGCCAACGGTGTCTGTCGCCGACGGTTCTTTAGGGCTTATTTCAGCCTTCCCAGCCCTCGGAGATAGCATACCCGCTCTTATGCTAGATGCATCTGTCTGCTAATGGGCGCTCTTTGAGGTGGTCCGTCTCAACACATATTCGTAGCGTATGGTACAGATGGGTACCGCGTGTAGGAGTTAGTCATTGCATTGCTAGCGAGGCGGTAGAGATCGAGTACGCACGGCGTGCCTACTTGATGCTGTTTTAATACTTAGGTGACACAAAAATGGTTGCACGTCAGCTCCACATGTGTGCGCCCTGTTATTTCAAGCATTGATCAAATTACTGGTAGGTCTTCGACGGCGCTCGAGGAGCACTCTCGACTTGTATCATACTGTGATCCCCTTGTTTAACAGAGCCTAAGATTGACATTGGCTTTTGTATGGGGCCAGCTGGCGATACCACCACATGCACTGCAGACTCAGAGTCTGTAAATTGATCTGGTCACAACCTGGGACTTGACAACGTTCCCTTCCTCATGAGAGTAATTGTGCCCCATGTTCTATCCCTATGTGGCTGTGAACTTGTACATTGTGGTTTGCTCTTGCTTAAAGTGTGATAAACCCTTGGGGTTTTTTTTCCTCCATTGAGTTTCTATTATGGTGTTAAATAGGGCACGCAGTGTTCAAGCCTGTATGAGATTCTTCTGTATCTTGAATCCCTATGCTTCATGGAGTGTTTGGATGTTCCTGCGCAGCTTGGTGTCATCGGTTGCAGAATTTGAATGGATGTTTGAAGTAAATATAAATCACCAGAGAGCCTGATTCTTAGAACATAGACGGTTCTGAGGAAGCTGGCAGCCAGTGTTATGATCAGGAACGCATTTGATAAACCATATCTTCGCTCAAAAAGCCGCTTATTACCGTGAGGATTGGGAAAGGGCTGATGTAGTTCGCTATCGGATTAAATAAAAAGAAAAAGAAGAAAACCAGACCAGGAAATTACAGAGCCAAGGCCAATGTTAACATTAACTACCATAGGAAGATAGCCGTGGAATGAAAAATAATAAAGAAGAGGACAGATCAGAGTGAGTGCTCTACGAAACAAATTAAGTTTTAATTAAAAGCTCAGCATGGGATTGTGTTTAAAAAACAGATCATGGCAAAACTCTCTTTATCTACTCAATTCTTTGACAAGTGTGACTACAGTGTAGAGCGAGCCAAGAGAAATGCCCTCGGGTGGACATAGGTATCATATGTGACTTCATGCAAAGCATACAATAAGATAAAGTTAGGAGGTACAAGCCTATCGACTTTGATAAGCTAGAAAAGATGTGGGAAAAACAGCATCACCAAACAGATTTGGATTCTTCTAACTGGCTTGACCAAATCACCATACTAAAGACGAAGTAGTCTTAGATGCTACTACGATCTACACGAGAGAGGAGGTAAGGGTGAGTGATGTGCCATAGGGTTCTGTCTTAGGCCCAGTACTCTTCAGTATCTTCATACATGACTTAGATGAGGGAATAGAAGGGGAACTCATCAGATTTGCAGATGACACTAAACTGGCAGGAATAGCAACACCTCAGAAGACAAGCTTAGGATCCAAAAAGATCTTGAGAGACTTGAACAATGGGCCCTATCCAACAACATAACATCTATTGTGGAGAAAAGCAAGATTTTATACTGAGGCAGGAAAAACTTATTCTTAAAATCCTCCAGTGATGAAGCATCCACAATGTCTAAAAGCAAGCTATTCTATTGGTTAATTGTCCTCACTGTTCGGAAGTTTCTCCTGAATTCCAGGTTGCTTCTCTCCAAGATTAGTTTCCATCCATTGTTTCTTGTCGTGCCCTCTGGTGCTTTGGAAAATAAGTTGATCCCCTCTTCTTTATTGCAGACTCTTAAGTACTAGAATACTGCTACCTTGTTTTTGTTTTCTCTAGTCTAGCCAAACCCAAATGCTCCAGCTATTCTCCATATTTTTTAGTCTCCAGGCTTTTAATCACCTAAGTTGCTGTTCTTTGCACTTTATCCAAAGTCTCAACTTTGTCTTTGTAATTTGGTGGTTAAAACTGGATTCAGTATCCCAGGTATGGTGTTACCAAGGCTTTATAAAGTGGTACTAATACATCACATGATTTTGATTCTATGCCTCTGTTTATATAACCAAGAATTGTATTAGCTTTTTTGGTGGCTGCACACTGCTGACTCATGTTTAAGTTATTGTCCACTAAGACTACAATGTCCCTCTCACAGTTACTATTTTGGAACCAGGTTTTGCCTAATCTGTACTTGTCCCTTTGGTTTTGTCCCACCTAGATGTAAAACTTTGCTTTTCTCCACATTAAACTTCATTTTGTTGGATAGGGCCCATTATTCAAGTCTATCAAGATATTTTTGGATCCTGAGCTTGTTTTCCAGGGTGTTGGCTATTCCTGCCAACGGATGAGTTCTTCTATACCCTCATCTAAGTCATTTATGAAGATATTGAAGATTACTGGGCTTAAGACAGTACCTTGTTACCGACTGCTTACTTCCCTCCATGTGGATATGGTACCATTAAGGACTAGGTTGTGGCCTACTGTAGTGTGAGTGGCAGAATGATACAGGCAACACGAAAGCAACTTCAGCTGTAACTTTATTTTAACAATAAAGGGTTGCCGTGACTGCTGCGCTAACAGGGCAGCCAGCTGGTAGGCAACAGCTTCCTTTTATGGTCAGCTGTCAAATGGCGTCAGCCAATAGGAGCGATCCGTGTTCCTGCTGGAAACATG
>BHFT01035226.1:0-18896 GCA_004320025.1 Laticauda laticaudata | reverse complement strand
ATATTCAGAACCAGATTAGTAACTGGACAAAGAATGGAGACATACATATATGCTCTCCATGGCAAGAGCCAATAGTTCACCAGCCATGACTGTCAGACATCAGTTCAAACAAGCAGTTTGTTCTTTCTACTCTTGAATATCAGGCATCAAGAAAAAAGCACTAAGCAACTTGACCTTGGGATAACTCCTGACCATCAGGAGTTGATTCTTAAAGGTAAAGGTTCACCTCGCACATACGTGCTAGTTGTTTCTGGCTCTAGGGGGTGCTCATCTCTGTTACAAAGCTGAAGAGCCAGTGCTCTCTGAAGATGTCTCCGTGGTCCTGTGGCTGGAATGACTAAATGCTGAAGGCACAGAGAACACTGTCACCTTCCCACCAAAGTAGTCCCTATTTTCCTACTTGCATTTTTACATGCTTTCAAACTGATATGTTAGCAGAAGCTGGGGCAAGTAATGTGAGCTCACTCCATTACATGGTGCAAGGGATTTGAACTACCAAACTGCCAACCTTTCTGATCGACAAATTCAGCATCTTAGCCAGTGAGCCATCGCATCCCTCTCCCATTGATTCTTATCTACTGCCAATTTGCTTTGACCATTAGTAGTTCAAATTTTCGTGCAGCATATTAGCATGCAATATGCTAAATGTACTCATTTGAACAACCTTAATTTCCTGAGCTTTATAAAAAACAAGTAATAAAAATATATAAGCCTGCTTGGACATTTGTAAATGTAATTTATATCTCCCTAATCACTCAGAGTTCTTGATGGTACCTGGAAAGATTTTAATAGGAGGATCATTGTATTTATGGATTTTTAAATGATTTGCAAAAAGTCCCTCTCCAAAATTTTTAAACAGATCTAACAATTGTTTGATAAACAACATAAATCCTTATATGAATTAAACAAATTAAAACCAGAAAGCAATAATAAACTTAACAATTGTTTTATAATTAGTGGACATTATATAAATGATTATTAATTTTTAGGCATATACATTATCTCCTGTACTAGACGTAAAGTACCTGTTATAAAACATAACAGTAGTAAATTGGTAATATCTTTGTGTGTTGCAACTGAATTTTCCATGGGAAATGAGCACTGGGAAAAACAATGTGCAATTAAATAGATATTTGGTCCACTTTACCAGAGTTCTTCTTGTAACTTATAATTAATCATAATTTGGCAGTTATGACAGCATATTATCAGTGAATGACTATAAAGTTAATTAAATTTTTAAAGCTCTTCTGATTGCTTATATCAAAACTATATGTACATACATTTCATATATATTTATTTGGAATCCATGAGGGCACAACAGTAGTGCATTGTTTCAACTACTTAAAGAATTTGGTTTATTTAAAGCAAGAAACAAATCAGTACATACTGCAATGGAAGTTACTATCCTATTGGGGTTCATGGAAAGATTATATTTTATAGGCAGTCAGAAAAGAGTTGTAGGGGCCACTTCAGAAATATGATTAACATGTTATGATATATCATGGAGATATTCAGGAATGAGGATAAACAAAATAATAACTTTCCTCCTAAAAAAAACTTCACAGGTAGTCTTTGAGATGTGACCGCAATGAAGCCTCCAATTAAAGCCCTGTCACACTGGCCGACGGATGCAAAACGTTTGTAAAAAGGACACAGCACACGAGCAAAATGTTCCATCCGTTGTTATCCGCTCTCAAAAGTGCCCCGAATTTGCATACCCAGAGCGGACAACAACGGAAAGGAACGGACGGGGGGAGGATGTAGGGCGGAGGGAAAGCGGATCCTCCACAGAAGCCTAGCGGATGGAAGCGGATGGGAGCGGATGACACATCCGCAAGGCTTCTGGGGGAGCACAGCAAAGTACGCAGAACGGAAAGAAGCGGATGCAGAGCGGATGTCCGAGCGGATGAAGCGATGCAGAAACAGAAGCTAGCGGAAGCCTAGCAGGTAGCCCTAGTGGATGCCCTAGCATTGCACTGCGCATGTGGAGCGAGGATGCATTGCTGCTCAGTCTGCGCGGAATATAAAAAGGAAGAGCTCGCAAGCAAGGTCACCATTCAGAAGAAGACCTGCTTCCCAGATACAGCTTCCAAGCCAGCCAGCCAGCAGGCCAGCAACGCCCCAACAACCATGGGAAGAAAAGGAAGCCTCAGCCATCCGCTGGCCAAGCCCTGACAAGAGGGACAGCCACCCTCCCACCCCCGTTAGTCGCTGGACTCTGCTTCTGCTGGGGCTTCTGCTGCCGCAGCTCGATCTTCTTGGATGCTGGGGCGTTCTGCGTCATTCTGCTTCTGGTGGTGGTGCTTCTGCTGGTGCTTCTCTGATTGTCTGCTCTGATGGTTCTGCTTGACGCTTCGTTGGTTGCGTGACTCTGCGGCCTGCCTTCGGTGCTGATTGCTCTGGCTCCGGTGTTGAATCTCTTGGTGGTGCTTTCTCGATTGGTTCATCGTACCTTATGGCATAATTGTCGCTGCCGGCGCTTGCTTCTGCTGTGCTTACTCTGCTGGCACTGCTCCTGGTGCTGGGCTTCTGGCTTTGGTGCTTACTCTGCTGGGCACTGCCCTCCTTGGTCTGGTGCTTCTGCTGGGAGTGCTTACTCTGGCTGGCACTGCTCCTGGTGCTGCTTCTGCTTGGTGGCTTACTCTGCTGGCGCTGCTCCTGCGTGCTTGTGCTTCCTGCTGCGTGCTTTACTCTGCTTGGTGTTGCCCTCTGGTCCTGCTGTGGTCCTAGCTCGGTGCTCCTGCGTCCTGCTCGTCTTCTGTGCGTTCTGCGACAGGAGGAACTGCTGCCTGTCCTGCTCTCCTGGTGGCTGCTGCGTGCTGCTGGTGCTGCTGGTGATCCTGGTCCTGCTGGTGCTCAGTGCTGCTGCTGCTGCTCCGTCGGTATGTCCGGCTTTTGCTGCCTACTGTTGTGTGTGCCTGCTGCTGTGTCGGTGTGTGGAGGTGCAGCCCCTAAAACCTCAAGACCCTCTGATGAGGGCCCAGTATGGCCCTGCAAAGGTAGGAAGACGGCAGACGCTCATGAACGCGAAGAGGCAAGGCAATAAACCATAGAAGAGAAATGAGGAGGAGGGTGCTGGAGTGCTTGAAAGGAGAATGAATATCTTTGGCGGAAGGACACAGGCCTCTATTGAGACACCCCCCCCTCCAAGAGGAAGCAGGATGCTTGGATGAGAGAAGCGCGGAGAGCCTGGGCTACACTTTCAGAGGTGCTCCTCGTTGGGAACGGCACATGCACAGCCTAAGTACGGAAGCGCACCTCAAGAAATCTGGCCATGGCCACGGTGCAAGCTGACGGACAGATGAGACTACGCTGAATAGCTCTAAAACAACCAGTGCAGATTCCTTGGAGATGAGAGATCTACCACGAGAAGCAGCCGCCTCTCACAACCCCTCTTCTCAGCCAGAGCCTGCTGAGCAGCCAGTCCTCTATCTGGCAAAGAGTCAAGCTCCTGTGTCAGCAGCAGGTATCTGTGGAGCTGCGTGCATGCGTGGTAGACCCCCCGCCCCGCACCAGCTGTACTACCCCTGGTGGAGTGCATGGAGGACCTCCCTGATGCAGTGGGAGCCTAAAGAGAGGGCATCCACCACAGCCCAACCCGCAATCCACCCCAGCTCCACCTCGCACCTAAAGGCAGAGAGGGACAGACCGGAGGGGGCACGTTCCTATTGGAGATAAGAGACACCATCAGGAGCACGTTGTAGAGTCTCTTCTCTCAGCTCGGTACACACTGTACGGCCCTCCTCACTACCTCCAACCACAAGCCTTCCTTCCCTACATCACCAGACCCTCCTGGACGATGTCCGAATACAGTACCAGGTGATTATAAGGACAGGATCACCGATCTTCTTCACAACCCTCCAGACCAGCATGAATCCTAGTTCCCATCTCGGTCCAGGCCTGCTCCTCCACCTCAGTTGATTCAATGCCCTTTCAAGGATTTCCACAGGCCCTCGCCCAGACCAAGCTATGGCTACCAGGAGTCCAGCAAGCACAGGCAGCCCTTCCCAGTCCAGGCACAGGCTACATGCGGACACCACTTGGTGCCACTGATGCCCACCGATGCCACTCACGCCACTGATGCAGCCAGCCACAGATGCACACCCACAACCACCGATGCCACCTGATGCCAGTCCTACCAGGCTCGCAGACCAGACAGCCCCACTACACTGCCCTCCTTCCTCCACGTCCATAGCCAAGCCCAGCCTCAGTACATCTGTCCTCGATATTTGGGCTGACACCCCATGTCATGGAGAAGGAGCTCTCAACATCACCGCGCTGAAGCCAGCTGTCTGAGAGGCTTCCTCAACACACCGTCCCTGTGTCTCTCAGGCCAGGCACGCCCAATGTACCTCAGACCAGCACTCAGCAGCAGCCACCTCCACAGCACCTTGACACTTCACCCCGTGAGACTGGGCGCAGTGACCTCAGGCGTGGCCAAGGGAAGAGAGTGTCCAGGGCGGTGGTGGCTACCGGTGTTGACTTATTTTGTGCTGTTGACACGGTTGACTTGGGTGCATTTTTCTTTTACAGCTTGTTATAATAAAGTTATTTTGACTTCACACATTGCCAGTTCATATATTCTTTGTCAATAAAGTCTATCGAGGGAACTTTGTAATAATGTTTAAGCTTGTGCATTGCCTTGTGGGCAATGGTAAGGATGAGCATGGTGTGGCAGGATAACCTTTTGGCATGGGCAATTAGCTGATGGGATGGAGGAGATACCTGGCTGGGTATGGGCAGGAATCCTTGGTGGCGAATAGCTTAAGCGTTAGATAACCTCCGTGCAAGCAAGTGGGACGTATGTCCACCCTTCCAAGGTGCCACACCTATGGCCTTTACATTATCAATAGATAATGTAATCACATACAACACATGTCAATGAAACACAGACTCTTTATTAAAATGCGCCGTGTTCATTGTAGTCCACCAACTTACATGGCCCAATGCTCATCAGATGTATGAGACGCTGAAGGAAGCATCCATTAAGCAATCTACCATCCTGTCTTGCCACACTCCCACTCTCCAGCTGGGGAGTTGCACCAGTGTTTCAGGAGTTGCGGCTTGCTTCTCCCTTCCGTGAAGCTTGTTGGCCTTGTACATCATAGTGTTGATTAGTTTGCCCTTGCCTCGCAGTTCCCCAGCGCCCATGTCCCCATTGCTTGCTGGTAGCGTCCACGGCTCTGTTCTGCAACCTTGTAGGGTGAGCGGGTGTGCATGAGAGTTGTGCAGATGCAGCAAGCTTCCACAATCCTCTCACGGTCTCTGGCCGATGCTGCGGATTGGTGAGAAAGTACCTGAACCTGTTGGTAGCCAGGATTGCCAAAAGGCGATCTCCACCACGCCGCCTTGCCCTGGAAGGCCTGTGTTGAAGATCCTCTTCTTCATGGCGTGAGGCGTTCTGGAGCGGTAGGGCGCTTCATGACGGTAGGCTTCTGGATGGAGAAAGGCGTCATCCCCAACGATGAAAAAGTAGGGCACATCTTGCGTGTCATTCGGCAGGGGGGTCTGGATCTGGGGAAAGCCCATTATGAGTTGCGTTCCAGCCTCTCCTTGAGGTCACTGGCATTGTAATACCTGGGTATCTGAAAGCTGACCCCCTTTGCCTGAAGCTATTGATATACTTTGAACTTGTATAGTCAGCATCTGACCCATGGTGAAAGAGGATGCATTGCTGGAAGAAGCCCTAGTTTGAAAATAATGGCTGACTTGGCTGGAGCTTTGTAGCACCGTGCTTGCATCTAATGGCTCCAACGGTCAGGTCAGTGTGGGGAAGTTCCACTTCTTGATACCAACTGCTCTGCAACTTTCTTCCATCCTTCTTCAGTTGTGAGGCACTGGAGGAGCTCTCCAGATATTCTTCGAGATGGCCTGCACCACTTCTCTGACCAACAATGCCTGATGGTGTTGTGTGCCCTCCAGCCGATATACATGCTCCTGTAGCGTGTGCCTGAGGCTAGGTGATGCAGAGGTAGTGCCATCTTGAGCCCAGGGTCCCAGGCTGGGCCGGAAGTGGTGTTTGCCTTGGTCAACCTGGGTGTCAGATGCTCCACAACTTCGTCAAACATGGCCTGGAGCATCCTCATGAAGTTCTGGAATGCTGGTCCCAGTCACCATACGGGAGGGTCTTCTGTTCCTCAGCTCCACCATCAGCTTTGTTGTACAGTCCGTACTCATGCTCTACGGTGTCCTCGCGGTTCAGTGCCGTACCAATCCGCGACCCAGGAACAACTTCTTGGTATCAGACTCTTTCTCCCGGATAGAACCAGTTGGAAGAGCCTTGTTAGATGGCTCGCACTGTTGCCAGAACGATGGTGGCTACCAAAAGGAGCTGTGTTACGATCCATGGGTGGAGATGACTGGATGCTGTGGAAGAGCAAGAGCCAGAATGAAGGCTGCCAGAGGTTCTTGCACAGCCAGGGCTGTTTGGACTGAAAGTGAGATCCAGAGTGAGTTCCTCCCCCTTTTTATTAGGCAATATAGGTTTTCCCCTAGGCTGTCCTTTTGCATTCTCTCAGGCATCCTCTAGACATACCTTTAATATCAAATTAGGTCCTTCTGCGAACAATTTTTTCATTTAAATGCGTTCTTTGCGCCCCCTGCCATCCTCCCAACTGCTTTCATCCTTTCTCCGTCCAATGCTTACTAACGCCTGGCTCGTCGTTCCATAATCATGTTTTGCTTCCTCCCTGTGTCCGTTTTTCCACTGCGAGTGGAGTTTGAGTTGCGCCGGCATGCTGCAGCGGATGCGCCTAGCGGATATAGCGGCGGATGAGTAATGGATGACGACGATTGTAGAATGTATTGTTCCCTGTATGCGTTGCGGCTTGCAGAACAGGACGCGTTGAGATACATTTCCCGCCTCAAAAAAGTTTGAGCCAGCTCAAAAACTTTTTGAGCAGAATGGAACTCAGTCGACGGATGTTGGACGGATAGAGAGAATGAAGAAATGGCAGTATGTGAGTACAGAACGGATGCAATCGCGGCTTTAACCAACGACGATGCAAGTGTTTCTCTCCATTTTACATCCTCACTTTCCAATCCATTGGTTGGCGAGCCTCTCGACAGATGGCGCTTAATGGCGTTTAGCCAAGTGATGCATGCCATTAAGCAAGATGTTTGTCCTTTAATGACCCATGCCTTCTCCCTCATTCAATCCATTAAACAAATTTGCAAGTTTTTAAGTGGGAGAACATGGTGTTCCATGCGGTAGGACAGACCCTAAGTAAAAGGATGTCATGCTCCTGGTTGGAGTCTGACTCTGGAAAGCAGGACAGCCAACAGCGGAGGCTGAACAACCAAACAGGGAGTGGCTCCAGAGGTGGTGAGGAGGCTGGGGAAGGACAGAGGCCAGCTGAGCAATCAAGAAGAGGATCCAGGCCCATCCCCTACCATCCTAGGTACACACAGAGAGGAGAGGATCGGGGAAAAGTGAGGCTCTACTCAAGGAGGGAGATTACCATGCATCCTCCTCATTGGCTTGCAGGTGGGAGCTATGTGTATAAGTTTGCAACGCACAGTTAGAATGCTGAAGTCAATTAGTTTCACCTTGAAAGAGGCTTATCTTTACTGGCATTTCTTCCCATGGACTTTTCTTGTTATTTTTCCTGGAGTTTATAACTTAGTTATACTCGGCTTGCTTCAGAACTCTCATCAATGCAGTTTGTTTTGGTTTTCTGTTTGCCTCATTATTTACTTTTGTGACTTTAAGCTGTGCCTAATAAAACAGTCAAGTTAAGTTGAAGGCTTCACCAGACTTTAATATATGTTTTGGGTTTTGGGTTATTTTGAGAGACTACGGGTCATCACAATAGATCTTTGTTCCATTTGGAAATAAGGTGTGCAAGACCAGGTTCCCACAAACAGCTCTTTTATTTACAAGTAAAGCAACTAGTAATGAAACGACAGCCCAAGCCATGGCAGCCCTTTTTATAGCGGCTTGCTCGCGGCTTGTGGCCAATGACAGTAGTTTAAGTCTTCCCGCCGTTCAGCGGGCCAATCAGAATGGTTCCGAACTAACCAATCCAAGAACGGCCTTCTCAGCCAATCAGTTTAAGGTATTTGGAGTCTACCACGTTCTATACACAACAGTCTTCCTGCTATGAACTTTCCAAGGTATCTCCTATCCTCCCCCCCAAGATAACCCATATTCCACTTCCCTCTCCCACTGTCCCTGCAGATATTTTCTCCTCCGTTATGACCCTGCAGGTCTTCGGCCTAATTCCTACTCTAACAGGCCCCACATCTTCCTCCTCAATTATCTTTTGAAAACTTCCAGACCTCATACTGGGGTAGGAGGGCAGGCCACACATCTGTGGGTTTTGGCCATCATTCTCAGCGTGCCTGCAAGTCCTTATGGTTTGGCTATCAAATGGCTCAGGCATAAACCATTCCGTTTTGCTCAGTTTTTCTTCACAAGGAGCTTCTGGAACATTGTGCAGACTGCATTAAGTCATCAAAACAAAGTAGTTTGTCCCACCCACATGGCAGTCCAAAGATCTTCAAAAGATACAATGGTGATGGGTATATGATTCGTAGAACAAAGGCCTTCAAGGTCCCAGCGGGGAAGAGTGGGAGGAAGAAATGCTGGGAAGGCATTGAAGAGTTCCTGCAGTTAATTGTAAAAGTGAATGGCCAAGAAGGTGTGGATAAGTTCAAAATGTGGTCATAAGCAGTTTTGGGGGAAGGTCTGTGCTGTTTCTTCAAGTTCTTCCTCTGGTCCGATCCAGCAGGGGATTGGCAATCTGATTGGCAGCTAGGTATAAAAGAAGCTGTCAAACAGGCCAACAGCTGTCGCATCTTGGCTTTGCTTAATCTGTATTATTAGCGCGTGAAGCTTAAATAAAGCCTGAGCAACCAAGCCAGTTACCTCACCTCATTTTGTGGTATATTTGTTTCAGAGAACAAAACAGTCTGTCTTAATTTCAAATGGCTATATCTACTTTCTATATCTATCTATCTATATCTAATATATCTATTAATTTCAAATGGCTATATCTAATGGTATATGTCTACCTGCATTTCTTATAGATTTTTAAAATGCCTCAGACACTGTCCACTCTAACTAATGAGAAACTGCTTTGTTTCTGCCCCATTTATACCATATTGTCTTCTTGAAGTGAAAAATTTAAGTGGAAGGGCAAAAAAGATTTGATGTGTATCCAACAAGAGATAAAATGACATTGTCTCCCAAATATGTTGAATAATTCATTGAATATATTCCAGTTCTTTATAAGTCATATAAGTCATTTATAAGTCACTATAAATTTGAGTGCTCTGTTTACTGCATAGTAGCTGATATATTAACTATTATAGAGATACATAGGACAAAGTCATTAAGGATTGAAGTATCACAAGTTCAATGTTCTCTTATATGCAAAACATGTTTTATGTTAAGTTTAATGTAAAGTATCTCTAGCAATATCTATTTTAAACCTGCCAAAAGCAAAAATAAAGTTTGCCTTTCAGAAGCTTTCTTAATTTTTCAATTGCAGTTCTTCAAGAGTGCTTGAAATTTCAAAGTATCCTAAGAAATTCTTGCCAAAATTTCAAATTTTAATGTCTTTTTATTACTTAGATAATAAAAAATACATTAACATGGTGGAAATAGGTTACAGATAAGCATCACAATATGGTTCTGTGGTAGCTTCATCAGTACATATAACTAAAATTGGAATTATATACTATTGTTTTCGTAGCTAAATTATATCTCACTAGATTCCTAAGATACATGCAGTAAGTATATGCTTTATAATATTGCATATTAAAACTTTTTAAAGCTAATTTTACAGCTTGGAAATTTCCCAGTGGTATTTTTGGGGCAGAGTTGGTCTTCCTCTCAGAAAGAACAAAGCAATAATTTCAGGAGCTAATTGTTAATGGCAGCAGTGGTAACTTTCTGTTATAATTCCTGAAATCCCTAAACGTTTTCTGTATCACAATAAAGAGATGGCTATTACGAGTGATCTTGCTACCTGACATTTGGAGCAAGATTTCACTAACAATCTAACTTTTTTATGCAAACCTGTTTTATCCTTTGCCTTATGCATAAAAAATAATTTTGGTAATTTCAACAGAATTTTTATACTTTCCATAGTTCTCAAAGAGAAACTAGTTTCAGTGGAGTACTACCCTATTTAAATTTGTTTGTACAAGAGCAGTAAATTTTGATAGCGTGATGACAGTGTTTTTTTATAAATATACAAATGAAATGTATATCTAAAACGAAAGCTAGTAATATTGCAGGGAAAATACTATAGCTATTATACTATTGGATTACTGCATCAAACCAATGATTTATTCAGTATAATATTACTTGCAATTATGTAGTAACATTATTATTAATATATATTTCCCAAGTACCTAATCAAGTATCAAAAGGCAGCCTGCCACTAAGCAAGGCAGTCTGTCACTAAGCATAACAGCTTTAACTTCCTCTTAAGAGCTTTCTGCAGTTATTCAGATATCACCTAAATTGCAATTTCCATATAACCATTATGATTAAAGCTTATCCTCCATTAAAATATCTAATTCATTACGAATGCAATGCTGCAACCCATATAATGCCCTTTAAATGCAAATTTTCACTTTTCATCAAGTCAAGGTATAAATTATTCATTTCTAGGCATTGACCTTAACTCCATCAATTATAAAAGCACAATAAAATCATTTTATGAATGTGTGACTTTAGAAACAATTTTCAAAAGAAAAATCTACTTTGATATAAAATTCACTGTGTAATATTGATGTAAAAATATTCTTAGTGTTTTTTTAATTACAGTTGTTGTAGAAACATATTTACATACGTTTATATTATACAATTGAAATTATAATGAAAATAAATGCTGGAAATAGATATTCAACTTTATGGTCTATACCTGCATTTCCTTCAATGACGTGTTCTCTTTATTCTGGAACTGAATGAAATTCCATGTAAGAAGTGACCCTGTGTAATGGCTAGGGCTCAAAGCAAGGAAAATCAAATTAGCATTCAGCTCAAATAGTTCCATAAAGCCAGGCTGTTACTATATTGTTATAATTATTATCATTTACTTACTATAATTTTCTGAAGAATACTCAGCAAATGCTGCTGGTTTAGGATCAATTTCAGCTTTATCTAAAAGCCTGCCCAAATGTCATTGCAATGTGTGTTTCATAATTGCCCTTTTTTGTATGCTGAGCACTGTAAAATTGAATAATTCATTTTTTTCAGCTGCTTTGTCAATTCTGCTATTATATCTTTTAGTCCAGGGGTCACCAACTTTTTGGACTTCAGGGACCACTAAATTCATAATTTTAAATCTCGCGGACCACTGATATGATCTGCCTAATGACGGCTGGGTGGGCAAGGCTAGGCGGTTATGTGACTGGGTGGTCATGGCCAACTTGATGTCACTCACATTGAGGGGTGTCTCGTGAGCCACTACTCACCCTTCTCCTCCCAGCCATTCCTTGGTTGCCTGCCCAGGCTCCTTAGCACCCCAACAGGACACTGTTGTTGGAGGTAAGCAACCTCTATGAGAAAGAGTTGGAAAAACAGCTCAGTTCAAATTGGATCTGACTGAGAAGGAGGCTCAGCAGAAGTACCTCACTGAGGACTACAACGATAGGCTTTCCAAAATAGAGAAGACCTGTGGAAATGCAAGGCCAGGTACCGGCACCTGGAGACTCAGAGGGCTAAGATAGTCAACCAGCTCCAGGCCATGATGCAGTCCCAATAGAACAAGGTCTTCTGGTTCTTCACTGCCAGCAGCACCTCCCTCCAGCCTTCACCGAAAGTCCTGTACCAGGAGGCTGAAGCAGACCCCAAATGGGAATTTCTGCTGCCTCCGGTTTTTGTTGCACAAAAACAACCCTGAAGGGAGAGACTCTCTGTAGTAACACAAATATTGCACATATCCAGCCCAGGGGGAGGACCTCTGATTTAGTGCAATATAAAAAATGCAAATAATTTTTCTGTGGACCATCAAAATTTTCTTGTGGACCACCAGTGGTCTACAGACACCTGTTGGTTACCACTGTTCTAGTCTGCAATGTCTATTCTATAGTTATTCTATAGGTAACTATTCCCTAATTACATTCCAGTGTTCCAATAACTTTTGGAAACATTTGTGTCAGTTTATTCCATTATCTCTATATTTTAGTTGTTCAAGACAACATTTCATGAATTTTTCCAGATCCTTTTAAACTATTATACTGTAATTTGATATGTTCTATAAATAAATTTATTTTATTTTATTTATATGTTAAATTTATATGCCACCCATCTCACTATCTAAAGCTATCCTGGGCAGCTTAAATAAAATTTTGTTTGTTTGCTTTAATTACATGTGATATTACAGCTCTGAATCATTGCAGTTGCTGCTTAAGTGAGTCTTCTTCTAGTGCCACTTCCAAATTCTCTGATATAACTACTTCTAATTT
This sequence comes from Laticauda laticaudata, assembly GCA_004320025.1. Taxonomy (NCBI): domain Eukaryota; kingdom Metazoa; phylum Chordata; class Lepidosauria; order Squamata; family Elapidae; genus Laticauda; species Laticauda laticaudata. Next base: position 6,473 of record BHFT01035226.1, on the reverse strand, counting down.
TCATCTTTAGACTTGAAGTTTTTAATTGAATCACTGAGCTATTCTGAAATCTGCCTTCAGAAATGTAATAAAAGGCCGCATTTTCCTGTTTCTGTTATTCCCAGCTTTTCTTAGCAATACAAAATTCTGGGGCTTCCCATTAAATCTCTATTGTATTATATGTGCTGGCATCTTAATAACATTTATTTTATTTACAAATACATAAGTGAAGGAGAAGCAGCTTACAGATTGTTGTGGTCAAGATTTTCCTTAGAGAACTACTTAGGTACTCCTCCAAGGCTTCAGTCCTACCATACCTAGTTTAGAAATTCTTAGTTAGAATAGAATAGAATAGAANAAGAGAATATTTTACTGGCCAAGTGTGTGGCCAAGGAATTTGTCTTTGTACATATGTCCTCAGTATACATAAAAGAAAAGATACATTCATCAAGAGTCAAGAATCATAAGGTACAACACTTAATAATAGTCATAGGATACAATAAGCAATCAAATCATACTAGGAAATAGTCAATATAAATTGTAAGGACACAAGCGATAAAATTACAGTCATACAGTCACAAGTGGGAGGGAAGGGTGATAAGGAGAGATGAGAAGATTAATAGTAATAATGATGCAAATTTAGTAAATAGTCAGACAGTATTGAGGGAATTATTTGTTTAGCAGAGTGATGATGTTCAGGAAAAAACTGTCCTTGTATCTAGCTGTTCTGCTCTACAGCATCGTTTTGAGGGTAGGCGTTGAAACAGTTTATATCCAGGATGTGAGGGGTCTGTTAATATTTTCCAGCCATCTTTTTGACTCGTGCAGTAAACAGGTCCTCGACTGGCATAATTGTTGGTATAATTGTTTTTTTCTGCAGTCCTAATTACTCTCTGAAGTCTACATCTGTTTTATTGGGTTCCAGAACCAAATTAGACAGTGATAGAGGTGCAGATGACAGGCTCAATAATTCCGTCTGTAGAACTGTATCAGCAGTTCCTTGGACAGTTTGAGCTTTCTGAGTTGGTGCAGAAAGAACATTCTTTGCTGTGCATTTTTGATGATATTTTTGATGTTAGGTGTCCATTTTAGGTGGACATATTTTACATATGTCCATTTTAGGCATCATATTTTTGATGTTAGGTGTCCATCTATCTTGTGATATGATAGAACCTAGAAATTTGAAAGTCTCCACTGTTGATATTGTGTTGTCTAATATTGTAAGAGTAGTATGAGAGGGTTTCTCCTAAAGTATACCACCATTTCTATGGTTTTGAGTATCTTCAGTTCCAGATTGTTCCAGTTACACTATGAGGCAAGTTGTACAACCTCCCATCTGTATGAAGACTCATTGCCTTAAATGAGACCAATCACTGTTGTATCATCTGCAAATGTCAGTATTTTAACAGATGGATAATTTGAGATGCAGTCATTTGTATAAAAGGAGAAGTGGAGAAAGCACACAGCCTTGGGGAGCTGGGGCTGTGCTAATTGTACAGGTATCAGATATGATTCTGCCTCACTTCACCTGCTGCTTCCAGGAAGGTTAGGAAGTTAGGAAGCTTATGATCCACTTACTTCTTAGACTCTTCTAACTGCAAAATGCAATTTTTCAGACCCAACTGTTGATTATGATACTAGTACTGTCATGTTGCTAACTGTCCATTCAGAAAACAACCCAGTAATTAAGACACATTAGCATTATTTTTTCAAAGACAAATAACTGGCCAGTCAAACTCAGAAAAACATATTTCTTTTTTTGTAAAAAGCAGATTCTCAAAGGACCGTTTTTGTCAAATAATAATGTATACAAATATTCCATGAAATGGTACTGATGCAATTCAAAATCTATGTAGCCTCATAGCAGCTAAGATTTTACTTAAATAATTAAACAGTCACAAGAAATTTACAAAAGGTTATGTTAAATTAAATACAAAAGGTTATATTATATTAAATCTGACCTCTTATCTAAGAAATGCCAAGAAGGAATAAGGAATTAAGGATTTGGCAGGGCTTCCACTGAGCCTATATATGGGCAATAAGAAGAGGTAAGTTGAAGCAAACTGCATGATATTACAGGTGTTCTTTCACTTACAACCATTAAGCAAGCAGTCACAGTTACAATACAGCACTGAAAAAGTGATTTATGACTAGTCCTCATACTTATGAATGTTGTATCATTCCCATGGTCATGTGATCAAAATTTGGTCACTTGACAACAAAATGCATCGACAACAGTTGTAGCATCCTGGGATGATGTGATTGCTATTTGCAATCTTCCCAGCAGGCTTCTGACAAGCAAAGTCAGTAGAAAAAGCTGGATTCACTTAATTACTGCAATGATCTATGTCATGGGTGTCAAACTCAATCGCATCACGTGATGTATTGTGATGTATTGCAACAGTTTTTGCCTTTGCAGAACTGGGGTGGGTATGGCGTGTGAGTGACGCATCCAGACTATGGGCTGCCAGTTTGACACCTCTGATCTATGTGATATAATGGATCAACAGACATAAAACACCCAAGTTTTCATCATATAAATGTGTTCACTTTAATTTTTCTACTGTGTCCAATTATTCATTGATGCCTTAGGGTATCTAATATTAAATTATAATTTAAAAATTGTTGTGGGTAAACTGCAGATTTATTCCAGAACTGCATCATTCACTATTTCCATATGTACATAGGTATTAAGCACTATTTAAAATGTTACATTATCAATATTTAGTTGTATTTATTTATTAAAGTTGTAGGCTGTCCAACTCCATCACTGTCTGAAACTGACCTGAAAGGTTTAAAATAATAAAATAGAGAATAATAGAAAAATGCACTCATACAAACACAAACAACCCACAAGGTCTGCTATCTCAGCTAGCAGATACCTGAGTACTTCACACTGCTATTCTTTTAAAATCAGAGCAGAACTACAGGGAAATGGAAAAAGCAGTTGTGTCAGAGCTGAGATATAACATCTTCCTATGAGCTCTGATAATGGCTGGAATAATATCAAAGCTAGGGAAAAGAAGCAGAGAGTTTTGCTTAAATATTCAAGTTATCTCTAAAAAATAGGTAAAAAATAAATATTGATGCAGAAGCTGCATTAAATTTTAATTTCTGTTGTTTGTGCATGCTTAAGTTGAATATTCTTTATATCTCTGTACATGTTGAGTAATTTTATATATTTTGGACTTGTGTGCATATATCAAGTTCTTTTTTTTCTTTAAATCTCTTGAGAAATTATCTGAGTCCTATAAAACTCAGAATCTAAGAATTGTATTGAATTATTTGAATGTTTTGATTTTTTTTCTTTAACCACTTTACTGACTGCTCTATATTATAAATTGGGCAGCTCTATATTTTAGCTCTTTAATATTGCATATCCTTAATTCTAAGATTTTTAAAGTTTGAGGGGAAAATTTTATATACTTCTTTACTTCTTATGAGATTAGTCTGCCTCTCAAGAGTGAGAAAGAAATACTTCTGTCTTGAGTCACATGCTTAATTCTACGTAAATGGACCAGGAAATGGTGCTGTAGCAATGATTTCATATTTCTGTTTTTACTCACCAAAAAGGCAGAAGAATGTGGTACATCTGTATTGTTTTGACATCATTGGCTGGTGAGGGGGGGGGATGTACCAGGTGATCTCCAATTCACACTTTCTTTAGAAGGTAAATAGTAGCAGCAGAAACTTTCAGGACATGTTTTGAAAGACTGAAAGAGTTTCTGTAAGAGAAAGTTATTCTACCCTATGTGATCAGTTCTGCTTACTACATCCCTATAAATGAGCATTTATAGACATAATAATAAAGATTCAAGAAGCAGGCCATATCTCTTTTTGAGAGAGACACAAGCTTCTTTGCTGTATTCTAATCCAGGATGGCAATTCGTGTTTTTCAGACAACAGAAAACTTCCATATCCATTATGAGTTTCTTGAAAATACTGAAAACCCTGGTAATCAAACTCAGATGCATCAAGTGTCTGTACCTGCTTTAAAAAGAAAGACATTAACTCTTCTCTATGGACATGGGAGCTTTTGTTTCTGTAGTTTAAAAAGTTTTTAAAACTATTTACTTTGCCTGAAAAGAATGAATTGGCCTGGAGGAAAAAAAATAGATTGATCCATTTTACATATATTAGTCCCCATCCACATCAGGCTATTGCTGGCCAATTCAATAAAAGCAGAAAGCAGAATACAATACCATTGTCTTTGTATCTCATAAAAATTATTCTCGATTATTTTTTATTAATAAACAAAAATTAGATAACAGCATTACAACAGAATTTTACATTGATTTAGGTTATATAATGTACCATACCAGCCTTAACTTTGAATTCTGGAATCTCAGTCTTTCAGTTTTTATTCAAAAAGTTAACTTTATTTAATTTTAGAAAAGTTCACCTTAAAATGATTTTAAATCTTTTTCTCTAGATAAAGATTTTAAAGAAAAAATAAAGATTTTTTTTCTCTAGATAGCACTGTTGTGCTAAGGACAACAAATTACAGGAAGCAGCACCAGATTGTTTATTTCTGTTGGAGCTGTTGCCACTATACCTATTATCTAAAAAACCATGGCCTTAGTTTTAATCAAATGTTTGCTTTCTCGTTGAGCCTTGTATTAATGTTTTAACAATGGAATGCAAAAGAAGCCAGAACTATTTCAGACCAGTTTTTAATTTGAATCACTTGCTCTTATTTTGTCCTACAGACATTGAGTTCTAATATGAGCTGGCAAATATGAGTTATGGTATGACCTGGCTCAGTTCTGGGAACTTAGTCTTCTAATGACCTCTAAACCTGGGGACAAGGTGTTTTGATGAATAATAGTATGTAAACAGATTACGGATTGTTGCCTTTTAATGGAAATGCTATGGCTAAGAGAATATAATTCTCATTACAAGCAAATGTGATATTTGTTAGTTGAAATGTGTGCAGAAAAATAATTACATCTGAGATTAAAATAACATCTGAGCTATATATTATTGAAAGGTTAAAGGACAGAATGGCTGTTTGGCAGACTATATTTTTCTAATGTTTTTTTTTTTCTTCAGCTTCAAAAATGTTAACTGCACTACATTTTCTTAATGATACCATGAAAATAATTACTGGCATCTGGAATCCATTTTAGAATATTATTTTTTTACAGTATGGTGAAAAATTCCCTTTTTTATTTTGTAATGAAGATCAAGTTGAATTGATGATTGAAACTGACAGTAGGCAGGCAATAGTCCCTTATTCTGCTGTTTAAAAAATCTTTCAAATAACCCATGAGTTACAAATAAATGGTGCATTTTATAAACATAGATCATAGCCAGTCAATTAATAAATTTTAATAAAAAATACAATCAATAGCAGGAGACTGAGCTATTGATATGGTGTCCTGGTATACATACATATGACGACACAAAAATGGCAAGAAACAATCTCATCATTGATTTAGTGCAGGGGTGCCAAACTCATGTCGTCATAGTGGTGTCATGTGACATATCAGCCCATGATCCAGTAGTTCGACATCCCTGATTTAGTGTGTCAAAAAAGTAGTGGCCAATCAGCTCTTAATTACATATTATGAAATACTTTTATTTAAACTAGAAAGCATTGTAGGCTTTCTATAAGCTAAGCAGTTTGAACCAACTGCAACTTCCAAGTAGTCTTTAAAGGAAGCTCCGCGTAAACCATGTGGCAGTAGGCAAGTGATAAGAGATATATGAATCATAATAGCAAGTTCCTCTTAGCTCACATAGAGCTCCAACTAGCATAACAAAGAGCAATAACATATTTAATAACATATATAATAACATATATAATAACAACATATCTTATTTTAACATTGATGAAATAAACCAAGTTTATGTTCCTTTAATTTACTTTTTAATAGTCTAGAATGTAAGGCATGCATGTAATATTATGGAGTCTAAGAATGACTTTGGTAACAGTGAAAGAGTTGCTGTCTTTGTAACAATCAGACAAAAGAAGTAGGAGCTTTTAGTGATTTAAGGCTAGGTCCCACTGGCTGACGGACGCAAAACATATGCATAAAAGACACAGCAGATGAGCAAAATTTCGGGGGTGGCTCGATCCATTGTCATCCACTCCAAAAGGTGGTGAAAATAAACAGAACGGAAAAGAATGGAAAACAACGGACGTGGGTAGTACGTAGTGGGGATGTCAAATGGATGTTCATAGGAAGCCTAGTGGATGACAGTGGATGGAAGTGGATGACACCTCCAAAGGGCTTCTGGGGGAGAATTGCAAAGTGGACGCATAGCGGAAGGGGCAGATGCATAGCGGATGAAGCGGATGCATCACGGACGTCTATAGGAAGCAAAGCGGATGCCGTGCGGATGTATATCGGATGCAAAGCATTTACTGTGCATGCGGGGAGTATGAATTGTGTCAGCTCCGTGGATATAAAAGGAGGAAGCACGCATGCAGTCAGCATTCAGGGGAAAGACATGCTGCCACATACATCTAGGAGGAACACCATGGTTCG
>BHFT01035225.1:57184-101388 GCA_004320025.1 Laticauda laticaudata | reverse complement strand
CAACAACAACCCCCCCCCCAATGTGTATGTTGCCCCACATTTATATCAACAGCAACATCTCAAACCCCAGCAACTTCACAGACAAGATTAGAGGTGTTTTCAGATGCTATTTTTCAAAAGCGATATAAGCCATCATGTGCCAGTGATGCCTCTCTGCATTCTATGCAGGACAAACAAGCCAAACTTTGCAGAAAAGAATCGATGGATACAATTTTGACACTCCAAATAAGAACAAAATAATATCAGAGCCTTTCAATCAAGGGCTGCAGGGCAGATTTGAAAGTGCATAGTTTTGACAAAGAAGTTTTACCAACACAATTAGAATCAGAATCAGAATAGAGCTGAAAGGATCCTTGGAGGTTTTGTAGTCCAGCCCCCTCTTCAAGCAGGAGACCTATACCATTTCAGACAAGTGGTTGTCCAGTCTCTTCTGAAAAACATCCAGTGATGAAGCACCCACAATGTCTGAAACTATTCCACTGGTTAATTGTCCTCACTGTTTGGAAGTTTCTCCTTAGCTCTAGATTGCTTCTCTCCTTGATTAGTTTCCATCCATTGTTTCTTGTCCTGCCCTCTGGTGCTTTGAGAATTAAGTTGACCCCCTCCTCTTTGTGGCAGCCTCTCAAATACTGGAATACTGCTATCATGTTCCCCAACCCCTAGTCCTTCTTTTCTCTAGGCCAGCCATACCCAAATCCTGCAACCATTTTTCATGTTTTAGTCTCCAAGCCTTTAATCATCTTAGTTGCTCTTTTTTGCACTATTTCCAAAATCTCAACATCTTTTTTTGTAATGTACTGACCAAAACTGGATGCAGTTGTTGGTTAGTAGTAGTTAATCTGTTAGTAGTAATTAATCTGTTGCAATTAAACAACAGATTGCTGGATTTACATCTATATAAAGGTTTCACACTGTCTCAGAAACTGCCAAAAAACACAATGGATTTTTACCAATCCTTTACTACTCATTGATAAGGTAGTCATAATCTGTAGCCACCCATAGTCATTTGGTTGAGATTGGTGGCCACAGAAAAAATAATGATAAAATAATAAAATGTAAACAAAATCATGAAAATTTGACTCACATGTAGCCTGAATCTGGAAAACCATCCTTCTCTTCCCTTTTACCCCACCTTATCCCATTTTAAATCCTTCATCATTTTAGCTACTTTATGTCTCCAATGAAGTGAGCTCATGAGATATTATGCCTTTTAATACATTTCTTAGGCTAAAAAGGTACTACCAGACTCCTTTCTCGTTTCTGAATTTTCAATACTAGTAGAATTGACTTTCAAAAGGGGAAATGGGGTTTCAGAGTTAGCGAGGGACAAAAGAAGATACCTTAAGTTTATAGACATCTTAATGCAGTTTGAACTGATTACATTTCACTCAGACGATGTCATAGTAAATAGTTCAGTTTCTGGATCAACTGTGCCTATGTAACTACTGTGGGTGGGAGAAACAAAGCCTGCATTTGAGACATTAGAAAAGGAACTGCCAACACTGTAAATTGTTTATTTTAAAAATATTGGTAGGTTGACAAAGTTCAGAATTCTACAAACAGTTCTGGTCACTGCACTTCAAAACAAGGAAATTGTAGAAGTGGTAAGGATGCACAAAAAGAACCAGAATGAATTAGGATTAGAACATTTTCCCATGAAAGGAAGCTTGTACTACATGTTTTTTTGGCTTTTGGGCTTAAAAAAAACCAGGTGAGACACATGAGAGAGACATATTTAATATTTAACATATTAAATATTTAACATAGTGAAATGGATATGGAAGTTACCTAGTAAAATGGTGGAAGACTGAGGGGGAAGAAGGTGCATTTCTTCATTTCTTACAGTCCAGAGAAGAGCAACTGAGATGATCAAAGACCTAGACACTAAAACATATGAAGAATGGTTGCAGGATTTAGATTTGGCTAGTCTAGAGAAAAATAGTGATAGCACTATTCCAATATTTGAGGGGCTGCTACAAAAAGAGGGGGTCAAATTATTCTCCAAAGCACCAGAAGGCAGGACAAGAAACAATGACTGGAAACTAATCAAAGAGAGAAGCAACTTGGAAAAGAAGAAACTTCCTGACAGTGAGGACAATTTACCAGTGGAACAGAAGTTGCCTTCAGAGATTGTGAGTACTTCATCACTGGATGTTTTTAAGAGGAGCCTGTACAATCAGTCACTTGTCTGAAATGGTATAGGGCAGTGATGGCTAACCTTTTTGTCGTCGCATGCCAAAAGTGTGTGCGTGTCTGCACCCATAATGCAATGCACATGCAACCCCCATGCTCCCCCCACCCCCCTGCACATGCGCATGTGCCTCCTGCATGCGCCCTGCCCCCCCCATGCATGCCTGGCAGATACTCGAAAATCAGCTGGCTGGCAGGAGACGCATGCACATGCGCCATGGAACTGAGCAGGGGTGATGGCTCGTGTGCGTGCAGAGATGGCTCTGCATGCCACTTCTGGCACGCATGCCATAGGTTTGCCATCACAGATATAGGATCTCCTGCCAGAGCAGGAGGCTGGACTAGAAGACCTTCAAGGTCCTTCCAGCTCTATTCTATTCTATTCTATTCTATTCTATTCTATTCTATTCTATTGCATTCCATTCCACTCCAATTTCTATTTCTATTTCTATTTCTATTTCTATTTCTATTTCTATTTCTATTTCTATTTCTATTTCTATTTCTATTNCTATTTCTATTTCTATTTCTATTTCTATTTCTATTTCTATTTCTATTTCTATTTCTATTTCTATTTCTATTTCTATTTCTATTTCTAATCTATTAAGATGTGAAGGCCATCAATCTGGATAGCTTTAACCAATAGCAACAATTGGGATGCCTCTGAATATTAGTTCTTATTGGACAACATCAAAGAAAGAATCCTATCCTTTTATGATTTTCCTATAGGCATCTAGCTGGTCACTCTTTGGAAAATCATGCCTTTGTCAGATCCAGCACAGCACTCTAAAAGTTGGTTTACATTCCTTCTGTTTAAAATGTTAAAATGTTCTTCAAGAGGATGAGAAGATTCGTTTAAAAGAAAAGTCCAGATTTTGAAATAATGATAGTATATCTGAATACATAGTGTTCTTCTCTTAGGATTCTAGAGCAATCCTGATGTTGTGGATCATCCCTGCTTTGTGGAGAATTTTCTACTGTTAGAATAGTAGCAGGATCATCTAAGGATCAGATATCAGTGAAAGAGGGAAGAAGAAAGGTAGCAGGAAAATAGGTTTTTATTATAATACCTTTCAACAAGTATCAACAAGTTTTGAAAAGAGAAAAGTATATCTATGTTAATTGGAAATTTTCCTTGTATGTGTTCCAAATGCAGCTGTATATTCTTTCTGGCCTTCATATATAACACCTTTTGAAAAGTATAAAGGAACATCACAAAATATTGATGAACATTCCTTCCAAACAGTGGGAGTTGTGAATTGTTGCATTGGCTTTAACTTCCTTCCTCCTATCTTAGGACAAGTAGTCATTTTATCATCACTGTGGTTTTTTAGAAGAGACTGGACAGTCACTTGTCAGAAATGGTATAGGTTCTCCTGCTTGAGCAGTGGGTTGGACTAGAAGACCTCCAAGGTCCCTCCAGCTCTATTCTGATTGATTGATTGAACTCAGGGGGCTTACAGAAATGAAAACCCCAAAATATGCACATTCCTGTGGAAAATCCATCTATGCAGTGGCTAAGAGTGAACACCAACTTGATGGCACATAATATAATCTCATACAAAGAAACTTACTTACTTACTTCCTCCCTCTCTCCCTCCCTCTTCCTTTTTCTTTCTTCCTTTCCTTCTTCCTTTCTGTCTCTCTCTTTCTCTTTCTTTTTCTTTCTTTCATTCTCTTTTAGAATTAAAACCAATCCCAACACTACTTAGAAACTACAGCATTCCATCCATGTATCTTTAGCTCCCCCTGTGTGCAGGTAATAGAAATATTTTCTCCACTGAATTTCTTTTATTTATTTGATTATAGTAGTCAAATGTGTCTGTACAGACACAGAACTGCCCATTTTGTTGCATTTACAAGATGTTTTTTAAAAAAATCAGAAAACTAAAACAAATGTCAAGCATGATATAATGAAGTAGTGGTGTCAAAAACCTCAAGACATATGAAACATATGAAATATCATTTAAAAATAAAAATAATAATTAAGGCATAATTAATACCCATGCAATAAACCCTGAAGTCACAGGACAATTCCAAAAGCTTGATTGAATATATCAGTCTCAATTCTACTGATTAAGTTACCAGGTTAGAAATCAGGAAGCTGTGAGTTACAGTCCTGCTTTCTGCATGCAAACTGGCTGGGTGATTTGAGTCAATCACCAGGAGACAGAGTTCTAGAGGCACCTTATACAGAAAAATTGGTCTGGTGACCTTGAGCCAGTTGCTTTATCTCAGCCCAACTTATCTCATAGGGTTGTTGTTGTTGCTGCTGTGGGGAAAATAGGAGGAGGAATAAAAGTTAGATTTGTTCATAAACTTGAATTGTTTATTTAAAAATAATAAAGACAGGATAAACAAATTGGACAACTTTTTTTGTTAAAAGTGAAACTGACAGGAATTAAATTCAACTAAACCAGAATCAGGGATCTCTTTTAATCAAGGGATCAGGGATCTCTTCTACATCAGGGATCTCTTTTAATCAAGAGTTTCTGTGTCTAACCAAAAGCTCCTGGAAATCAGAAGAAAAATAAGATGATCTTTCTGAATGATCTTATCACCTAACCAGGCTGTCAATGACTTTGTTTATGTTGATTTATATGACCACCAATCTTACAATTACTACGCAGCTAGCAGAAGTTAAAATAACAAAATTAAAAGCAATTGTTATCATGAATAAAGAAGCATGGAGTGGCAGTTGAGGAAAGCAATCAATCAACATTTCTTGGGCTCAGGTTCCTAATCCTTATGTCCTGTGGGCGGGGGAAACCCTGATTTTGAGGCCTTTCTACTAGACAAAGTCAGGATCAACCTAATCTCAGGTCATGTGACATCCAAAAAGCAAGCTGGAACAATGGAGATTGATGGAGACCATTGGAGGTACTGATGGGCACTCAAATCGAGAAGGCCCTTCAACTGTTAAAATCAGCTTGCTAGAAACCCTCTGATATTTCCAAAATTTGTTACCAAACTAGCAGAACAGAGAAGCTTTAAAGATATGGAAAGGAACTGTATTTCACTGCAGTTCAACGTCTATGTAACAATACTGAATTTTGGATTTGGCCGGATCAAACTATTTCTTTTGATCTTTGGTCTTCAAGCTCTGAGCTCAGAAAAAATGGTACAATCCCATTATACAACTTTTAAATATTAAAGTAATACTTTCCAACTTCTGGAGTTGCAGCCAGCTCCGCAAACATATGTGGCATTGGTTGATATTATATGCCCATTAACAACCATTTAGTTTATTTTTCACCAAATGGTGAAATATGACACTTGGTGATAAGGGAGGAATGGACAAATTGGGTGGTGTTTCCAACTTCAAGTGCATTCTTTGTCCTGACACTACTTGGATACTCAGGCCAGTGGTGGGATTCAATTTTTTTTACTACTGGTTCTGTGGGCGTGGCTTGGTGGGCGTGGCAGGGGAAGATTACTGTTAAATCTCCATTCCCACCCCACTAACCTGCTTTCCAGCTCCATTCTCCTGTGAGGCAACAAAAGAAGACCCATCCAATCAGCTGAGACTTGGCAGGCAAAGAATAGATGGGAGCAGGGCCAGTCAAAGGTGGCATTTGCCAGTTCTCCAAACTACTCAAAATTTCTACTACTGGTTCTCCAGAACTGGTCAGAACCTGCTGAACGCCATCTCTGACCCAGACACAGCTGAAGAATAACAACAATAGCAATTTGTTACTCACATTTACCAAGGTGTGGTACATGTCAAAGAGATTCAGTAATTACAAAAATTCAATCTCAAATAAATAATTCACAACTTAACAACTTAGATAACAATTTAAAACCAAAACAAATCCAAACATAGTAACCATACTTATTTACAAAAACATATTACAGCAGAGTGTGTAAGGCCATGATTAATACAAATGAGATACTAATCTAGGAACAGAATAACAGAGTTGGAAGGGACCTTGGAGGTCTTCTAGTCCAACCCCCTGCTCAGGCAGGAAGCCCTACACCATTTCAGACAAATGGTTGTCCAGTCTTCTTTCAAACTTTGAGCACCCACAACTTGTTCAAGCACCCACAACTTCTGGGTGCAAGTTGTTCCACTGTTGAACTATCAACATTAATGGGATGGGAGTCTCTGTAATAACCTGATAGCCAAATGTCTCCACAGGCTGATCTGGAATAGTCTAAAACTGACTTTAAGTTAAGTCTTCTACTATCCAATTCCACTTCCATCTGGTTTGAATCTAATTTCACTTTGTGAAAGCTGTTTTCCCCAACCTGATATTACCTTTTATCTTATCAAGGAAGGGTAAATCACCAATACTACTATTTTACATATCTGAGGGCCACCAGTTTGGGAAGATCTCCTTATAATGCATGCAATTGACAGTGTGTAGAGAAAAACTAAGGAATGTTAGTCCAATTGACAATCCTTTTTGCCAGCAGAGGTCAGCAAACCTTACTAAAATGCTTTGGAAAGCTGGATTTGGACTCTAAGATAATTAACAAACATAAGCTAGAGGTTGTTAAACCTGATGTCTAATTGGACAGATGCTGGGGTTTTTTTCCCCTAAGACTTTCACAACTAGCAAAGGATTAAAAAATAGTCTTCCTCAAATCAAGTTGGACTCTACATTACATTACTCTGGACATTACAATATTATTTTCCAACCAATTATATGGAAGTCATTGATGATTGACTTGGCTTGCACAAATCCTGAGGTAAAGAGGTTGTTCCATAGTGAAGGGGCTGCGACCAAGGAGTAACTCTGAAGCCCCACCATTTTCCATCATGTGGGATGGAGATTTGAAACATACCTTTTGTAACCTAACCCTTCTCTTCTACCTAAACTTTCCCCTTCGCACAAGTCTAAGAAAGTCAATCATAAAGTATTTTGGATCTTCCTACCAGATACCAAATAATAGAAGATATAATAAACTGTATATCAATTCTGAAGCAAAGGAAGTAGCTACATCACTGTAATTTTGCAATTAGGATGTTGTTATAAACAATGGAGTCACCTTGGTAAACACAAAAAGAAGTTCATTTAAGGGAAAAAAGGAATCTAGGCAATGGTGTGATTCAACCAGTGTAACAACTAATTCAGTGAGTGCACCAATTGCTCATGTTGCACACACGCACAATATTTAGAAAAAGACAATTTTTAGCTATTATACTTAGGTCCTGCTGCATCCCCAGTGAGTAAAACAGCTGATGCATGGCAAACCGCTCTGCCATGCAAATCAGCTGTGCTCAAAAACAAGGAAATAAAGCGCAGGAAATATATATAAACAGGTGAAACTCAAAAAAATTAGAATATCGTGCAAAAGTTCATTTATTTCAGTAATGCAACTTAAAAGGTGCAACTAATATATGAGATAGACTCGTTACATGCAAAGCAAGATCGTTCAAACCGTGATGTGTCATAATTGCAATGATTATGGCTTACAGCTCATGTAAACCCCAAATCCACAATCTCAGAAAATTAGAATATTACATGCAATCAATAAAACAAGGATTGTAACCTGGAACAATATCCGGAAATCTCTGAAGAGGTATAAGCACTCAGTACTTTGGTATGCGGGCCACCATGTTTGCGAGCACGTGGTTCGGGTGTATGGATACGATATTTACTCTGCACCTTCAAGTATGCCGGTGCTGGCACGGAAGCTAGTCCAAGCGCTGTGGCATCTGCTTTGAGGTATTATGGGAGTAACAGGATGGTTCAATAGTAGGCCCTCAGCTCCTCTTCAATAGTGTTCGGACTTACGTAGATCTCATGTCTTCTTCTCTTTCCTCTTGGCAAATGCCCGCAATAGGATTTCTCTATGGGGTGCAAGTCAGGCTGAGCTTGCTGGCATCAAAAGCAAGTAAACCCATGATCATTGAACGCAGGTTTTTTGGTGCTTTTGGGTGGCATAAAGTGGTAGGCCAAACGGTGTAATTACTGCGCTGCACCGGAACTTGTAGACGAGTAGCTAACCACGATCAAAGAGGATCTAAGTAAGTCCTGCTGGGGAGGCAATGAGAAACGGATAGCAACAATGTCCCCCCAAATAAAGCTCGTCTGGTGGAAAAAGACCAAGCCAATGAAAGCTTGCTTCCCAAATCTCTTTTCCACCTGGTAGAATGGCTTTTTATTGACCTGGAATTTTAAAAATGATAGCACAGTGAACGACCAAACACACAAGCAGATGACATGGCTCCCAATCAAAATCCAACTTCAGATGTGATAAACCTTCAACTGGACTTCAAGTTCCCTCTTTGCAGTGTTGTGCCTCTCCATTCTTCCTCCAGACGGGGTCCTTGGTATTCCCAAAATGAGAGCTTTAAACGTTGCATCTCATCACATAGGAGGACGAGCTTTAAGGAACATGAAGCAACAAGACCCTGGCTTCTGTTTTTTTTTTTTTTTTTTTTCTCCCTTTTTCTTTTTTTCTTTTTTTTTCTTTCTCCTTTTTCCCCCCTTTCCTCCCCTCTTTTCTTTATTCCCTTTCTCTTTTCCGATCCACTTCCACCCCCCCCCCCCTCCCCCCCCTTCATTTTTCCGTTTGTTTTTTTGTTCCTTTCTCTCATTTTCCACCCTAATATATGTGTCATCTTTCTTTTAGTGCAGTAAGACACTTCTCCTGATGTTTTTGTTTGGTCAGTGAGAGAAAACAGCGAGTGATGCTTGAACAAGAGAAAAATGGCATTTTGAATGAAGAGCCACCTCATGTCCCCAGGAGTCTTGTGCAAACGTTTTTCGTTACTTGCGACTAGTGTGTGTGTGCACATCTTTGATGCACTGACAAGTCCAAGCCTCAATGTAACATACCAACAGTCCAACCCTTGTGTAAGTTCCCAACATATTTTTGAAAATGGCGCCGTTTGGTCCTTAGACAAATAAAACTCATATTATCCACCTATTCAAGAGTTCTGCGCCAACACAAGGCTGCCATGTGCATACAGCATGAGGTACTTTTCTTCTTTCACAGCCTTATTTCGCCTTGTCCACCAATACCTTGGCTTTACTCTTCCTTATGTGCTCTTGAAAATGCAGCACTTTGGGAACATCCAACTTCTTTTTGCCAATTTACCTTTTTGAGGCTTTCCCTCCTTATGAGGGTGTCAAGTGATGGTTTTCTGCAACCATCCAGCCGGGTCAGGTCAGCAGTCTTTCCCACATCGCATTGTGATTCCTACTGAGTCGAACCTGACTGATGAGACCATTTAAAAAGGCTCAGTGAACCCTTTGCAGGTGTTATGCTGTACATTCAGAACAGATGGTATTCCAGCTGATTAGATTAGGGTAAGGTGGTGACACTTTGAGCCTAGAAATATTGAATCTTTTCACAACATATTCTAATTTTCTGAGATTGTAGATTTTGATTTTTCCATGAGCTGTAAGCCATAACTCATCTCAATTAATGACAACATTCATTGGCTTGAACTATCTTGCTTTGCATGTAATGTGTCTATCTCATATATTAGTTTCACCTTTTAAGTTGCATTACTGTAATAAATGAACTTTTGCACAATATTCTAATTTTTTGAATTTCACATGAAAATACAGTATATGTATATGTATTGTATATGTATATGTTTATATAAAGTCAATATTGCCACTTATCTAAATGAGTTCTTCTTAAATAAGTTATTGGGTTCTACCACATGATCCTTGAAGAATCAATGGTTGGAGAAAAGGCAACTTGGCCCACCTGTTTGGATTTAGATAAGCCTTCCTTGTTCCTTGTTTTCTTTATCTTCTTTCTCTTGTTTCTGAAATATATTCAGTTTTCTAAAATATGGGGAAATAAATAAATGTCAGACTTCCAGAATACGGAATAATAGAGTTGAAAGAGACCTTGGAGAACAATCACTTCTTAAAAATCTTCAGTGATAAAACAGCCACAACTTCTGAAGGCAAGACCTGTTGCTTTAGCAAATCAAGATGATGTCCATAATGTCCTTAGTGGGGAAATCAGAAATTATATTGGAGCTAAAGCAATCTTTATTTATTTGGACATATTTCAATATTGAGAAAGAAAGGGGAAAGTGTTTTTTTTAAATGACAAGGCAAATATACATAAGCACATACAAGAACTAACCAATCAGTGACATCAGAAAAGGCTAATGGAAGGTCACCCTGTAGAGGCTTCTTAACAAAGTTATATGTGTGTTTCTGCCAGAGGTGATATTCAGCAGGTTCTGAGCAGTTCTGGAGAACCAGTAGCAGAGATTTTGAGTAGTTTGGAGAACCAGCAAATACCTGGCCCATATACTCTGACTGGCCCGTCCCCATCTTTTCTCTGCCTCCTGAGTTCCAGCTAATTGGCTGGGTCTTCTTTTGTTGCCCTGCACAGGAGAACAGAGCTGGAAAGCAGGTTAGTGGGGTGGGGAGGGAATGGGGATTTTGCAGTAATCTTCCCCTGCCATGCCCACAAAGCCACATCACTCCCACCAAACTATGGCCACAGCCAGTAGTAATTTTTTTTGAATCCCACCACTGGTTTGTGCTATCAAGACTTCACTCCTGGCAATTGCCTGAAACTTTATTGGCAAGATTTTTAAAGTGTCTATGGAGATTCTCAGTCATCCGGGTCATTGTTATCCCAAAGGTGCTTTTTTCCAAAAGACAACTTGACTTTCTTGGGTTTTTTTTCCTTTTAAACATGTTTCTGACATTGTGCAGACTTCTCCACCAGTCAATTAGAACTAAAAAAGCTTTTTGAATGAGAAGTGAAATGTCTTCAAAGGATAAAAACCCAAGAAAATCCAACTGCCTTCTGGAAAAAACACCTTTGGGATATTTTTAAAAGTGGTTTGTCATTTCCTTCTTCTTCAGGCCGAGAGAGAATGACTGACCCCAAGTCCTCCAGCTGGTTTTGTGCCAGCCAAGGTGGGACTTAAAGCTCACAAGATTCCCAATTTCTAGCCTGCTACCTTTAGCTGCTACACCAAATTATCTCTCAAGTAAGTCACATAAAACCATCCTTTTAAAAACATCATTCCACCTCAATCACATGGGGTAGCATACTTCAGTCTTTCCATTGCATTGATCATGGTCCTGTGCATAAACAGAGAATGAATACACTTTATTAATTCAGGACTATAAATCCTGGCATAGTACCTTCATTGTAAGTACTGTAAAGATCAAATTCATTTTTCCACCATGACTTCTAAATATATCTTGCAGTTTTCATATTAAAAATACAGATTATTTCCTGGAAAGGAACCATGTTCCTGCTATTTTATCATAAGGATCACAGCATACATTACTAACCGGACCCATGTTTTTGGACTTGGCTGCTTAGATTCTATAGGGAAATAAAAGTCAAAATGTATACCAAGTAATACAACTGCATATAAGAAAATTAAAATACCACCATTGTATAGTAACTATAGTTTAAAGAAAGTCCAGTAGATTGTCCTTCTCAAAAAATATTAACAATTTCAGTCTATATGAAATATCATGAAGATATTTAGATAGATATTTAGATAGAGATAGATAGATAGATAGATAGATAGATAGATAGATAGATAGATAGATAGATAGATAGACAGACAATATTTCTAAGCACATATTTTAATACTGAACTAACATTCACTTTTACATTTATCTTTCTCCAGAAGCTCATTAGGATTTTTAACTATCTCTTTGTATTAATGTTAATATTACAGCAATCCAAGATACTTTAAATTGTTTACATCTGTAAAAGTTATACCTTTCTAATAATTCTTGATAGAACTATAAAGGATAAGCTGCTTTTTACCAGCTTTGCTTTTCTAGACAAGGAAGTAACTCTTCTGAAGAACTAAAGCTGAATCCAAACTTCTCAACATTGGGTCAATTTACAAAATGCTTTAGAGGGCACTGTGGTTCCATAACAAAATCAGGGGATTATCACGTATTCATGAAAAAGTATAAATTGAATTGTCAATGCATAAAAAGTACGTAGAATTATTAAACTTTTTGTGAACAGGAAAATTGCTGGAATCCAGGAGACCAGAGTGGCAAGAGAAATAAAATGTATGCGTATTTCAGATTAGAAACATAACAATGGTGGCATGGATTTGAGGATTTGAACATGCAGGCATTAATGGCCTCAAGCAATATTTTTAAAATTTTTGGTAACTTTATGATGGGTCGACTTCAACTCCCAGAATTCACCAGTGGGGGGATTCTGGGAATTGAAATCCCTCCATCTTAAAGCTTCCAAAGTTGTGAAATATTTTCCGAAGGAATATGAAGTTGTTCTATGAATAATTAACAGATATTTATACAGGTAATCCTCAACTTACAGCCATTTGTTTGAAATTACAACAGCACTGAAAAAAGTGATTTATGACCATTTTTCATACTTACAACCATTGTAGTATAGCCATGGTCATGCAATCAAAATTCAGATACTTGGCAGCTGGTTCATATTTATGATGCTTGCAGACAGTGTCCTGGGTTCATGTGATCAACTTTTGCAACCTTCTGACAACCAAAAAGCCAGGTTTGCTTCACAACTGTGTTACTAACTTAAAAACTGCAGCAATTCACTTAAGAACAGTGGCAAGAAAGGTTATAAAATTCATTTAACAAATGTCTCGTTTGACAACAGAAATTTTAGGCTGTATTGTTGTCGTAAGTCAAGGATCACCTGTATACAGCCAAGTATAAAAGTGGAGCCAGACAACTTCTTGAAAAGGAGAAAGTCCTTACATCAATGCATCATCCAAATTTTTCTAAGGACACATTTGTTTAATGAGAATAACTGATAGCATCACAGATGTTTCAAAAGTCAGGGAAGTGATGCTCCTGACATTACTCTTAAGGAGATGGAGACTTAAAATAAGATGACAATTTACAACAAGTATACAGCTGCACCAAGAGGTTCAGCCATCCACAACAGGATTAGACACCCCTTAGGTTGAAAAATGATTCAGAGTTGGAAGGTAACTACTCCTATCAATACTATGACCACCTTCATCAGTAGGAATAATTTGCTTTACTTCGTAAGTTATTTTCACAGCCAAAACCTATTAACACAATGAGAATTATTATAAAACAGAAGCCCTGATAATAACTGGCAAATGGTTATGTTGATCTGAAAAAGTCGAATAGGTCAATATCCTATGCCTTATCAGCTCCTGTCCTTCAGGAGTCCCACCAGCAAATAGTGAAGTAACTTCCCTGCATGTAAAGAGTCTCTTATAGCTGCTCCAGATTATAATCAAATTAATCTGATTATTTATTTGCTTATTTCTTTCCAAATTCAAATTCCTTGTCTGTCTAACCACACTTGCCCAAATAAAGCATTCTATTCTGTTCCATTTTATAATTGTAATTTATATTTATATTTTAAAGAATAATTTTATTTGATGTGGCAAGAGTTGGTACATTCCAGCAACTTTCTGACTCTATGTGCGACTAATTTTGCTCTGACTGATGAAGTTGCTTGGTTGAGCAATGAAACAGTCTCAGATTAACAAATTTTGGTCCAGTTGCCATAATTCAACCTCTGGCCTGGATGATTGAGTCTTCATTGATGTATTCCAGTTGTGTCAAATTTGCGGTCCACAGGCCAGATGTATCATGAGCTGGCCACATCCAATCCCAGTTTAGAATAGAATAGAATTCTTTATTGGTCATGTGTGATTGGACACACAAGGAATTTGTCTTGGTGCAAATGCTCTCAGTGTACATTAAAATACATTCGTCAAGAGTCAAGAATCATCAGGTACAACAATAATAGTCATAGGGTACAATACGCTATCAAATCATACTAGGAAACAGTCAATATAAATCATAAGGGTACAAGCAACAAAATTACAGTCATACAGTCACAAGTGGGAGGGGATGGGTGATAAAGAATGATGAGAAGATTGATAGTAATAGTAGTGCACACTTTGTAAATAGTTGAACAGTATTGAGGGAATTATTTGTTTAGCAGAGTGATGGCTTTCAGGAAAAAACTGTCCTTGTGTCTAATTGTTCTGGTGTGCAGTGTTCTATAGCATCGTTTTGAGGGTAGGAGTTGAAACAGTTTATGTCCAGGATATGAGGAGTCTGTAAATATTTTCACAGTCCTCTTTTTGATTCGTGCAGTATATAGGTCCTTGATGGGTTGGTGGTAATTGTTTTTTCTGCAGTCCTCATTACACTCTGAAGTCTGTATCTCTCTTGTTGGGTTGCAGAACCAAACCACACAGTTATAGAGGTGCAGATGACAGACTCAATAATTCATCAGTAGAACTGTATCAGCAGCTCCTTGGGCAGTTTCAGCTTTCTGAGTTGGCGCAAAAAGAACATTCTTTGTTGTGCTTTTTTGATGACCTTTTTGATGTTAGGTGTCCATTTTAGGTCATGTGATATACTAGAACCTAGAAATTTGAAGGTCTCTACTGTTAATACTGGGTTGTCTAGTATTGTAAAAGATGGTAGTATGGGAGGGTTTCTTCTAAAGTCTGTCACCATTTCTATAGTTCTGAGTGTGTTCAGATCCAAATTGTTCCGGTTACACCACGAGGCAAATTGTACAACATCCTGTCTGTATGCGGATTTGTCATTTTAGTGGAGGGGGAAAAGTTGTGATGCATCACGTGAAAACAACATGTCACTGAGAGTTTGACACCCCTGATGTATTCTGTTCTATTCCATTCCCACTGGCTTTGAGCAGCATATAGTGATCTGGAAAAAGAATTTAAAGTACCATAAAACTGCAGCCTTATAAATGCCATGCAGCAATACTAGGACCAATTCAAATTTTAGAATCCTGCTGGTGCTCTATTGAAGAATTATATTTTAACAGCCAGTAGAAACTCCACAGGTGATAATCTAGTGAAGGGGGCCATTACTAAGAAGACTCAATCCTGAAAGTGCAATTTCTCAGGGCTGGGACCTCAAGCAAGCCTTTTCTCCTTGATCTTATTGCAAGGGTCTTCAAATTTGGCAAGTTTAAGACATGTGGACTTCAACTCCCAGAATTCCTGAGCTAACATGACTGGAGAAGGCATTCTGGGAGCTGAAATCCACAAGTCTAAAACTAAATTAAATGCAGATGAAGCTGACAAAATAAGACACCAGATTACCAACATCCTACGCACAAGCAAACCACCCAAAAGCAACTTGCACAAAGAAGAATTCAAAGCGCTACAAACCCTGAAAAATGATAATAGTATAATCATACTCCCAGCAAATAAAGGGAATGCCACAGTAGTAATGGATAGAAAAGTCTACGAAACAAAATTGACAGACCTATACATACAAACCTATAAATACAGATCCAACCACATATCTGGAAAAATTAACCAAGAAGAAAATTATAACCAGCCACATAAGCAAAGAAATCCACAGATGATCATCCCAAGAGAAAATCTTCCACATACCACAAACTATACGGCCTCCAAAAATACACCAAAGGAAGGCATACCCTTCAGACCCATAGGTCAGCTCAAGGAGCACCACTTGACTTAAACCTAGTTCTAAAACACTAAGCAAAACAACTACAGCCACGAACTGAAACCAATGCTTCATATGTTATGTCAATTGCAAACCTGGTTCATGGAAGATTCGCAATCAGAACCCTGGCTAATGACACCCACAAACCGCAAACTCATGGCAAATACATGGATGACCATTTTTATTTGGCCCCATGGAAAGAAACTAAACAATTTCCTAACACGACTAAACAGGCCACACCCCACAAATGCAAGTTCACCATGAAATGGAAATAAACAAACAAACAATAACCATTCCTAGATGTTACTAATTCCTACAAAAAGAACAGATGACAGAACACTGGGACACACCGTTTATACCAGAAAAACCACACACCAAGCCATACCTCAATTGCCCAATCCACCACCACCCAGCACAGATAAAACTCGTGGCCAAAATGACTTATCACCAGAACCAAACACCTGGCAGACAAGACATATAAAGACTGAACTATGCACCCATGACTAAAGTACTGAGAGCCACATGGCTTCCAGAAAAAAAAATCACTGGCTAACCAGAAAAACACCGAGACAATAACAGAGACCTAGAAGATCAAACAGACCTATGGAACAGTGTCCTGCACCTACATAAGAGGTACTACAGACAAAATCGAGTAAGCATCTACACAGGCATTCACATCAAGACTGCCTCAAAAACAGACAGAAAAAATATGCAGCCATCTTAAAACCCAAAGACAAAAAATTGACCTGGAAACCAAGCATATATGAAATTCCTGTGCAATCATGCCGGCCACAATACATTGACAGACCAATCAGAAGAATAAGTACCCGCTGGATGAACAATAAAAATTGCAGTGAAAAAAGCTGGAACACACCTCTCTCATAGTTCCAACACATTAAAACCACACAGTCACAACATCAAAATTCAATGGCAAACTAAAAACCTAGCCAAATAGAAAAACCTAAGCCACATAATCATCAGAAGAAGCCATAGAGATTGAAAAAAGACCTTGAAAAGCATGAATAGAAGAAGATGATTCCACAGACTGTCAATCATTTGGAAGGCCTGCACTCTCAATACAAAATCTCCACACATTAAGCTAGGCAAACACTGGCCACAAACAGACTCCCTCATGGATACCTCCAGCTCAAACACACCCTCACCAAGGCACCCAGATGCAAACCTAGCTTCCTAATATATAATAGCGTCCCCTTTCATGCGAAGCCAAGCTGCACTTGAAAGCCTCCAATACAGGAAACAGAGTGCTTGCAGCCAATCAAAAGCACAAAACTGAAAGAAGAAACCAGAAAAACACATCAAAACAACTCCAAGTCCAGTTTAAACAGACCAAGAACATCCAACAACCCAACTCAGGGACTGCTAGAAAAAAAACATCCTGTCACCATAATAGGCTAGCTCAAATCTTAAAACCAACGGCTGTGAGAACCCTGACCCACATACAAACTCAAGTGAGAAAAGCCTGATGATGGTCAGATGACGAATTTCTGCTCGAAACGTTGCTACCATCAACTTTAAAAAGCATTACAATGACGTGGGATGAACATACCCGAAGGAAGACTGAAACGCACACATGTTAAGCCCTGTCCACCATGCCCAACGGAACTGAAAAAACGTTTAGTAAAAAGGACACAAGCAACGAGAAAAAATGTCCAATTTCCGTTGTTTATCCGCTCTGCAGACAGGAGCCAAAAATTTTGCGGACATCGCGAACAGGAAGCCAGCAGGATGGTAGAAGCAGAATGAGAGGCAGGATTGGCACATCCGCTAGGCTTCGGGGACTCAGCAAAGCGGTTACAGCGCGAACGGACAAGCAATGTCACAGCGGAGTGCACAGCGGATGAAGCGGACTGAGAGCGGAAGTCCTAGCGGCATACAAGCGGAAAGCCTAAAACAGGATGCCTACATTAATCTGCGCTTATGCGGGAGTGACATTGTGTCAGCGCCCCGTGGATATCAGGGAAGCAGCGTCAGAAGCAGGTCACCAATTCAGAGGAAAAGACCGTGCTGCGCAGACGGATTGGACAGGCCTTCGCCTGCCCTGCTGCATCGCCTGCCTGCAAGGCCTTGCTGCAAGCTCTTGCTGCCAGCCCTCCCTGGCAGCCTTGCTGTCCTGCCTGCCTGCCAGCCTCTGCTGCCACGCTCACCTGCCAGACTCTTGGGTGCCTGCCTTCTCTTGCAGCCTTGCTGCCAAGCCAGTCTGCCTGCAGCCTTGGTTCATGCTGACATGCAAAGCCTCTCGGTGCCTGCCTTCCGCAAGCCTTGGGTTCATGCCTACCTCGCCAGTACCTTTCCTGCCTGCCTTGGTGCTCTGATCTCACCTGCCAGCTTCCTGCCAGCCTTGGTTCTGCCAGCCTCTCTTTGCCAGCACAGCGAAGCCCACACAACGCATGGGGCGAAGAAGAAAACCTCAGCCATCTCTGCCCAGCCCGTGCAAGAGGGACAGGGGCTACCATCCCACCCCCTGGCCTCACTCTGGCTTCTGCTGGGGGCTTCTACAGTCAGCGGGATCTCGTTCTTCTGGGGGCTGGGGCTTCATCTGCTTCTGCTTCTGGAGGAGCTGATGATGCGGGGGGATCAGAGCAAGCACTGCCAGCTCAGCCATCCTCCACAGACCTTGGAACCTTTCACCCCTGAGACTGAGCGACCAAGAAGGAGTGCCAGAGAGTATTTTGTTTTAACCTGTTGTAATAAAGTCTATTTTTTGATTCAACACACTTGCTTCATTTCTTTTTTTTATAAGAGTCTTGTGAAACTTTTAGAATGCTTGTGGGATGGGTTAAGATAGGCAGTGGATGGGTTGAGATAGCCAGTGGGATGGGCAGGGATCCTTGGCAGTGGGTAATACTGTGGGATAGATAATACCTTCCAGTGCAAGCATAAGGGGACTGGATGACTCCACCTCGCCAGGTGCATTACTAGGCCTTTATTATCAATAATAATGTATCAGTCATCCACACATTGTCAACATAAACACAACTCTTTATTAAATGGCCTGTTTCATTGTAGCGCCACCCAACATACATGGTCCGCATCTCATCCGTGTGATGAGACAGGCTGAAGGAAGCCTCCATTAAATCATCTATCATCCTGTCTTGCCACTCACTGCTCCAGCGGGAAGTTGCACAGTTGCTTCAGGAGGTTGCACCTGCTTCTTCCTTCACGTGAAGTGCTCTGCTAGGGCCTTGCGCATCCTCAGTGTCGTATCAGGTTCTTGCCCTTGCCTCCATTCCCAGGCTCCATTCCCATTGCACTATAGCTGGCAGTGTCCACGAGCGCTGTTCTTCTGCAACCACTGGGTGCGTGGTGCGATGAGATTGATGCAGATGCATGCATGACGTTCCATGATGCTCCTGCACAGGTTGGGTGTGATGCTGCCATGGTGGTGAGAAGTACCTGGGGTAGACCTGTTTGGCCAGGATGCCAAAGGCGTTTCTCACCACCGCTTTGCCGTGGACAAGCCTGTATGAAAGATCCTCTTCTTCAGCAGGTGAGGCATTTGTGAGTGTAGGGCTTCATGAGGTAGGTTCTGACGGGAGAAGGCAATCATCCCGCTATGATCGAGACCGGGCAACCATCTTGTGTGTTCGTTGGGGCAGGGGAGTTCTGGAATCTGGGAAGCCCATAGTGAGGTTGCGTTCCTAGCCCTCCTTGAGGTGACTGGCGTTATAACCTGGGATCTGCAAGCCCTGACCCGTTGGCTGAAGAATCCGATGTACACTGAACTTGTAGTCAGGCATCAACCATGGCAATAGGTGATGTGGAATGAAGCTTGTGTTATGATACAGACAGGCACCTGAGTTGGCTGGAGCTTTGTCTTAGGCCCCACGTGCTTTCCCATCGATGATCCAACGCGTGGGTGGGGGAAGTTCCACTCTAATACCAACTGCTCTGTGCAACTTTCTTCCAGCCTTCTTCAGTGGAGGGGACACTGGAGTAGCTCCTCCAGTATTCTTCATGAGGCTAAACGTTATGGCCTGCACACTTCTCTGACCACAATGTTGATGGTGTTGTTGTGGCACCCTCCAGCTTGCAATGCTCTGTTAGGTGGTCCCTGAGGCCAGGTGGCGCAGAAGTGAGATGCCACCTTGAAGCCAGGTTCCAGCTGGCCGGCAAGTTAAGTGCTTTGCCTTTGTCAACGCTGGTGTCAGCCTCGCACAATCTTCGGTCAAGACATGGCTGGAGGCATCCTCATGATGTTCTGGATTGCCCGAGTGTCTTCATTCCTGAGCTCCACATCAGCTTGTTGTACAGTCCGTCCTCTGCTCTTCTGGTAAAGCCACTCGTACCCAAGATGCTTCTTGGCCGCCTCTTTTTTCTCCTGTAGTAGAGTTCACAGAGCCTGTAGATGGCCTTCGCACTGTTGCACAAGGATGGTGGCTGCCAAGAGGACTTTGTTACAATCCACGGTGGACATGACTGGATGCTGTGGAAGAGGAAGACTCAGATTAGGCTGCAGAGGTCTGCACAGCAGGGCTGCTGTTCTGAAAGTGAGATCCAGATGAGTTGCTCCCCTTTTTTAAGGCAGTATAGGTTTTCCCTATGTGTCCCTTTGCATCCTCTAGGCATCCTCTAGTACATCCGTATAATCTGAGATAGGTCCCCTTTGCGAAATTTTTTCCGGTTTCAACATTGCTTTGTTTCAGTGCTCCATCCGCTAGGCATCCGTTATGCATCTGTTCTGTGTCCGTTCCGCTTCCTCCCTGCCATCCGTTTACTGCTGAGCAGATGGAGTTGCGCGATGCACAGCGGAATGCCCTAGCGATTGTAGCGGATGACGTAACATAATGCACAACGGATGCTAGCGGATTGGCGTAAGCGGAATGCAGAATGGGACGCATTGGATAATCTTTTCCGCCTCAAAAGTGTTGGAGCAGCTCAAAATTTTCTGAGCGGATGAAACGTCAATAAACGGATGCTGGATGTATAGAAGAGGAAGCAAACGTAATGCAGTGAGTACAAACGGATGCATCGCGTTTATCAACGGATGGCCAAGTGTGTTTTCTCCTTTACAATCCTTTTTCCATCTGTTGATGCAGTGTGTGACAGGGGCTTTAGTAGCCCGAAAAAACTTAAAGAAATAATAATAAAATAAAATATAAAGAAACAAATATATATATATATTATTATATATATATATATATATATATATAATTATACTATATGTTTTGTTTTTAGCTTCGCGGGTACTTACATGTGTGCTTGTTCATGCTTCCCTCGGGTATTATCCCACGTCATTGTAGTGTTTTAAAGTTGTAGCAACTTTCCAGTAGAATGCTCATCTGCCACATCAGGCTTCTGTATTGAGTTTGTAATGTATGCGAGTTTCTGTACATAACAAACTCAATACAGAGCCTGATGATGGCAATGAGCATTCTGCTGAAAGCTTGCTACAACTTTAAAAGCACTACAATGAACGTGGGATAATACGCCTGAAGGAAGCTGAACATGCATTAATTGTAAGTACAACTTTAAACCAAGAACTACAATGAACGTGGGATAATTACCCCGAAAGGTAACCTTTAAACACACATATATGATGAGTGCGTAGATGTGTGTGTGTTGTGTGTGTGTTTGTGTGTGTGTTTGTGTGTGTGTGTGTGTGTGTGTGTGTATCCTCTTTTTCCTTCTGCTTCCTCTTACAGTTCTGATAAGAGCTCTTCAGAATTGAGAAGTGGACAGGCAGTGAGGGGTAGCCTATTTTAGGAACTGTTGTCAGCCATGAGACAGATAGGAAGTCAACTACTTTAGAATGATCTGTTGTGAATGAGATCTTGTCTCACAGCACTCACTAAAAATAAATAAAATGCTTTATATCCCTGCTCTTGAATACTACCATCAAAGTTTGTAAATTGGCCAAAGGCTAGCCTACCACACTGAACAATTGAAAAGGGCAAAACCCAAGTGATATTTTTTTTTCCATTTCATGACCAGGAACAAATTCCTGATTCTTGTATTTTTCAGGGTGACTAAATAGATCAGCAGAGCTAACATTTTTTATAGTGGAAGACTCTAGTTCAATCCCAGTTACCAAGAGATAGGTTACAAAACATAGGAACTTTTACAAGGAAACTCAGCCATAAATTTACATATTTAGTTAACTCTTTCATTTTTTGTTTCTTTGACATTCATTTGCTGACCTATCACAAGAATCAGTTTTCTTCTGGAAACTCACACCCCCTCCCCCAAAAGCCACAGAGTCAGGTATCTGCTAGAAACAAGAATAATATCTCAAACGATTGCAGAAGGCTTAAAGTTGCATTATTTATATGGTTCCTTCCTGGTTGAATATATTAAGAGTCTAGATCTCTCAATTGATGAAAAGTATTACTAATGTTTGCAATAGGCAGTGTAATTATTAAGCCACAATCTAACAAGCTAAAGGCCCTGTCACACTGGCTGACGGATGCAAAACGTTTGTAAAAAGGACACAGCGGACGAGAAAAATGGTTCCAATGCCGTGTTATCGCGCCTCAAAAATGGGTCAAAAAATTTGTGATAACGCAGAGTGGATAACACACAGAAAAGGAGACGGAGGGGGGAGGACGCAGGGTGGATGGAAACAGCTACTGCTACACAGAAAGCAAGCGGGACTGGAAGCGGATGGAGTGGAGTCGGCAC
The DNA here is from genome assembly GCA_004320025.1 of Laticauda laticaudata. Classification (NCBI taxonomy): domain Eukaryota; kingdom Metazoa; phylum Chordata; class Lepidosauria; order Squamata; family Elapidae; genus Laticauda; species Laticauda laticaudata. The sequence continues at coordinate 79,159 of BHFT01035225.1, read as the reverse complement.
ACGTCACGCTAAGGCTTCCGGGGGAGCACAGCAAACTGGACGTGGAAGCGGAAAGAGCGGAATGCAGAGCGGACGCTCGACCGGATGAAGCGGAATGCAGAGGCGGTACGGCCTAAGGCGCGATGCCTAGCAGAAGCCTAGCGGAATGCCTAGCAGATGCTCGCCGATTCACTGTGCAATTGCAGGAGGAGGTGCATTGCATCACCCCACGGATATAAAGGGAAGCAGCTCGTCTTTACACGGGGTATAGACTCATGGTGCGACTTTTCCACGAGTCACCATTCAGGAGATAAGACCTGGGCTTCCAGACACACGCTCTGAGCCAGCCAGCCCAAGAAGCCCAGCCAGCAACCAACAGGACATCGGGAAGAAGCGGAAGGCCTCTGCCAGTACGTGCTGCACTGAGCCACCTGGCAGAGGATAAAGGCCACCGTCTCCCCACCCTGCCCGGTGGCCCTAACTCTGCTTCGTGCTGGGGCTTTCTGCCTACGGTCCGGCTCATCATTCTGGTGCTGGGGGCTTCTGCTGATCGCATTGCTTCTGGTGCATGGTGCGTCTACTCTGCTTGGCCACGTGCTCCTGGTCCTGCTGTGTCCTTGGCTGGTGCTCTGTCCGCTTGGTCCTCAGTCCTGGCTCAGCCTGGTTCAGGCTGCTGGTGCTGCTGCTGGTCCTGCTGGTGTTCCTGCTTTTTGCTGACTACTGTTGTTGCTTGCTGGTTTGGTAGGTGGGGGCTGTGGAGGAGCAGCCCCTACAAACTCTGAAGCCCCTCTGATGAGGGCCCCATATTGGCCCTGCTTAAAGGGGGAAGAGGCAGACGGCTGAATGGGAGAGGATGGCAATACAACCATTAGAAGAGAAACATGAGTAGGAGGTGCTGGATGTGGCTGAGGGAGAATGATTATCTGTGGCGAAAGGGCACCGGCTCGGTACGGGACCATCCAAAAAGGAAGCAGGCTGCTTGGAGACGGAGAAGGGAAGAGCCTGGGCTACCTTCGGAGGTGCTCCTCGGCTGGGTGGACGGATGCACATGCACCACTGGTACAGGCAAAGCTGCACCTCAAGAGGATCTGGCCAGGCCATGGTCATAGCTGACGGACAGAGAGACCCTACGTGAGATGGCCAGATGCAGCTTCTGGGAGGGTGAGATCCGCCACGACGAGGGACAGCCACTCTCCACAGACCCTGCTTCTCTCAGGCAAGCCTGCTGAGAGCCAGTCGCCTTCTTCTGGCAGATAGTCAGTACAGCTCTCTTGTGTCCAGGCAGGTATCTGTGGAGTCGCTCCGCCGATGAACAGAGGACCCCCTCTGGCAATGCACGCTGCACAGCCATCGCGGAGTCGCGATGCTGTGAAACCCCCTGACGCAGTGGGAGAGAAAGAGCATGGACTCTCCACCACGCAGCCCAACCTGCATCCGCCCCAGCTCACGCCCACACGAACACGGCAGAGAGGCATACCCGAGGGACAGAGCCACCACTCGTCCTGCTGGAGATCAAGAGACACCTCAGAAGCAGCAGCGGGGAGATATTTCTTCCTCTTTTCCCAGCGGGTTGACCTGTTACGCCACCTGAGCGCCCATCCTCCCAACCGACAAAGCCCTTCGCTTCACTCTCAGCCTGCTCAACCAATACCTAAAGCCACGATTGCGACAGTCATGCCGAACGCTGCGGAGTGCCACCAGTAACCCAGGTGGTGAAGGACAGGATATCCGAGTCGTCTTCCACAAACGCCTCTTCCAGACCAAGTGAAGCGCTGCGTCGGCGCACCCAGTCCCAGGCTTGCTCCTCCACCCCAGGTGATGTCACTTGCCCTCTTCCAAGGGCATTTCACGGGCCCTACCTCTATTCAGGCTATGGCTAAGCCTAGGGAGGTCAGCAGCAAGGGCAGTTCCTGGATCCCGTCAGGCATCCAGAGTTACATTCTCGGATGACCAGGTACGAGTTGTAAGGTTTAAGGTTTTCTTAGCCATTTTAATGCATTATAAACTGGAGTGTTTTCCAGCTTGAAGATTTATCGGTCTCTTACTCCATGCCGCGACACTTTACGATTGCCCCTAGAACTTTATTTACTTTAGACAGAGTTCATCTCATCCACGTCATCAACCGCCTCTGTTATTTGCTTCCACCCTTCACGATCTCCTTAGTCTTCCACTTCCTTCGGTAAGGATACGATGCAGGACCAACAGGTGTTCCCTCTTTCTTGATTCTGTCCCACGTCCTTTCATTGCGCACAACACTACGAGACACACAGGAAATCAAAGAGGACCCTCACCATATCATTCTAACCTATTGAGCCAGTTGCCGCTCCCCCTAAGGAATTTAGAGCACGTCGATACGGCTTTATCTGAAGAATTCACTTTGCAACATCACAGCCTCTCCATTCACGTGGCCAAAGACACATCGAGCCCTTCACGCTACTGTAACATTATACCTCTTTCTTTGCCTTCATGTTTGGGCTAAAAATGAGAAAGACTAACCCGAACACATCCAGCGCTCTTAATTTGAAGTCAGTGAGAGGGCAGCCTGGCCATCATCACTAATCTAACCTAGAAGGTCTGAGTGGCCAAGCATGTCATAGAGCATTCGCCTCTCAATACACCTATCTCTGAAGCCATGAATGCCTGTCTCGTTGCACTACTTAATTATAGGTCAAGAGGCTTCAGACGCATTCTCTTCCGAGTAATGAGGGTGCTGCCTCAGACCAAGTACTGCTGAAAGTTTTTCAATTTCCCACGCTAGCTAGTACACAGCATGTGTCACATTTGCTCACTAGCCATCACGATGGGATAGGACCTCCTTCACTTCGTCCGTAAGAGACATGAGTGTCAATACTTTACTATGGACACCTCCCGGGGATGATGATCCACAAGTATAGTATGTGTCCATATGAGATTAGATATATATGAGATGGGATATTACCCTGTGATATTATAGATGAGTTATATCTTCATTTTGCTTAATGTATGGAAACTACACTTGTACTTGGGAATCCATTGTTGTCTCTCTTACCAGCTGCTTATCTATATATATCTTTGCGAATCTTATTGTGTCTACTATGTAAACTACTCACATTTAGCTAGCTCATTACATACTATATAAATGTAATATCATCAGGTCCGTGGTATAGATAACTTTGTAGAGAGATGGTGGCTGGTAAGTACCAATCATTGTCTATCGATTTGTGATGTCGCGTAATTGTGATTGTATGTGTCTTTGTAGAGCTATTTCACGCTTCTCGGCGGTATATGGCGCTTTAGGTATATAATATTTCTGTGGTGATTGGCTAGTACGCATGATGGGCATGGGAGAAGTCAGGGTAATTAATTCTCGGCCTTTTAGGGATGGGTATATAAGCTTAAACATATGCATGATGGGAAAGGCCAGAGGTTAATAGTATTTGTGGAGATTTGTGCGTAATAAGTCATAGGATATTGCGAGATGGGCATTGAAGAATATTTCCTTTCATAGTAGATGGTTATATAGCTTTTGTCCTCAGAGAAGCTATAGTATCAGAGGAATCTAGCCTGGCACGCCCGTAATGTGGGAAGATTAGGCGCAATGGGCATATACAATTAGTGTTAGAGGTGATGAAGAGTATTATAAGTTAACTAGTGAGTGAGACTAGGATACCAACTCTTTCCAGAATAGTCATTAGTTCATAGGTGGCGACTGGTCAGGCAATGTGTGACTAACCTATACGACCATTCAGGATGACGCATTAGACTCTCATATAACTAAGGTGGCCATCACTTGTCTCATAGAAATCAAAGTAAGTGAATATTATTGGATATCCACGTTATTCTCCTGTCCATTCAGCTAAACATATTCCACTTTATTTAATATAAGAGGATGCTACATGTCTCAATTCATTGTATACGAGACCGGCCACAGGTATTGCTAACACATCATCACCTGCATTCACTATTCCCCATCTGGATCTCTTCACGTTCTAACATGGGGCTCCTACATCTCACAATTCGTCACCTTATCATGAAGTTGGCCCCCACCAATATCCAGTACCACAAGAAGTTTCCAAAGCCTCAAAGCCAACTAGAACTCAATATGCTCTATGCGCGTAGATGATAGATATGATACGTAGACTATGGCTGTATATAAAGGTAATATGAACCATTAACTACCGTATATACATAGCACAGATTTCTATTGTAGCTTTGCTATAATAAAGGCCGGTAAAATAGCTGGAAAGACGCCAACAGAGTCGCCAGCTAGAGAACCATGTATTTGAGTACCCACGTGTTATCATTAGTTTTAACGTGTGCAGATAAATTAGGCAGAATTATACACAAAACAAATGGGCACAAGTCAACACAGTGATACTTGGAACACCGGTTATTTATTTTGCAAACTAAGTCAGTCACGGGCCACGCCGACAGCCATGTGGAGTTGGTGGGCAACAAGAGCTAGAGAGCCTCAAGCAGACGAGCAGAAGATTGCCAAAACAAATCACATTATACATGGACAGAAAACAGTTTTGAGGCATCCAAATCGAGATCGCACATTTTTCTTCAGCCCCACCAAAATTCCCAAACTGGTTCAGAATAGGTCCGCTGTTAAGTAAGTTATAGATATCAATGTAAATCAAGCACCAGGTCTTGAAGCGAGTCGATGTGCATACTATTATACAACGATAGAGGGTTGCTGAGTCGATAGAAGCAAGTTCACATCAACTTTGTGTTTAGAAAAACATTTACACAGGCTGATGGAGGCATCCTTATATGCCCTCAAGCTAGGGAGAGCCAAAGAGTTCGTTCCCCAATAACTCGCAGTCCTGGTGGGTCCCCTCAAAACCATGTTTCCACATAGTGTAACTAAAAATTCCGTAGATGGGGTTTGATAGCGTAGTCTAGCTAACTCTACAATGCACTTCATGCGGTGAGAAACGAATTCTGGCTGAACAGTAGGTTGACATGAAAGGGATTTACTCTTAAATTTCTATATCGCAACCATCAAAAACTCTTCAGAGGCTCGTACTCTTTCAATGCTTGTAAGGTTTTGTTTGTTGAGCGTTGGGCATGGTAACGCTCATCCTATTTCTGGCTCCACAGACATCTTTTTCGCACCACTACTCGATGCAAAGGTATCCTTTAGCAAGGGATGTTGGGTTCGCCTGTGGACTGCAACATTTTGAAATTCCTGGAACAAGGACAAGTGAGAAGATAGGCTTTTTTTCACAATATTCAGGCCGGCCATCTTATGGCACTGGCGTAACCTCTTGAACCTTGAAACTCCGCAGAGCTATTCCACATCTCCCTGGCAACATCTATCCTATTAAAAAGCGTTTCACATTTCTGACACCTTCTCAAAACCCTGGCTTGGTGCATTGTGCAACTGTTTATGGTTGTCAACCTCCGATCTACATCCATTTGCTTTATTTGACAAATAAAGGGAATGCCTACACCAGACGGTCTTGGCGAACTACTTCAACAATTGCAACCATGCTAGCAATATTTCTTAATACAGACAAAGAGGGGCATCTTCCATCAAGGCGCACTCTCGCTAATCAGTCTTTGACTTGAACTCCTTCAATATCTAGCTCAGCAACATGTACCTTGTTCGGATTGGGAATCAGAGATTTGGTTGAACTGGGATATATCTTTTGATAAATCAGTTTGCTCCCCCTCAACGACGAAGATCCTTAATATGTCCTGATCTTGATGGGCTTTTCCATAACCTAATCAAGCACCAGAATCAGACTGATTTGGATATGATAGCTCAAACTTAGAAATCTGCCATTACGAGAGAGGTGATAATAAAGCCTTGCAATGTCGAATCAAAGTCAGTTGATTTGAATCCAGATCTCTGCTATGCTGCAAATCTTAATTACCTTTCGGTACTAACGGATTCCGTGGCACAGAGTATTTTCTGAACATGTCATATTAGCGCAGCGCAGCGCTATTACCCTGTTCTATGCTTCCACGTTTCTCGGCATAAGCCTTCTCTTGGACGGTCCGTTTGCAACCATCTGTCACTTCTGATTCCCCGGCAGCATCTAAACGATGACTCCGATCACTGGGTGAATGCTCTCCTGGCTGTCGTGTAGTCGATTAGATGAAAAGAATACCATCTCAGGTTAAAAAACTGGTAGAAATTTTGGCACTAGGTACAGGAGAGCATGGACACAAGAGTTTGTAACAATTTACTCTCAGCCATCAGGGCACCCTGGTATATAACTGGGAGTCTACATTTTCTAAATTTCTGAAGAAGACAGGCAGAGTTTCTCTCTCGTTATAGATTTGAATCACGTAATACACATCCAAAAGCTCTTGTTCACATGTGAGTCGAGTCTGGAAGTGTACGGGCCTTCAATTTTAGAGTGCCAGAGTATAATAATAAGTGTAAACTTTTTTGGGCACATATGTTTTTTTTTGTTATAGATGATGTAGGCCGGAGAACAGAAGAGAACACCCGCTCTCCCCCAAGTTTTATTACATTAAGCTAAATCTGGAAACAAAATACAGGCCAGAGAAAGAAACAGAATACTTTTCTATTTGACAAACCAATCTCATTGGTTGTCAACCACGGTTGGAATAAAGTGGTGACACTTCTTCTTCTGTACACTGTAATAGATTTTTACACCATGCGCACCACAATTCCACTAATATCATCAAATACCAAATAATCAAAACTCGTAAATCAATCGCTGCAGACCAAGAATAATGAGAATCAATGTAGTTGCAAATTTAGTAATATAACACTGGATAAGCTACATTGGTAATGCCAGCAGATATATATATTGTTGTTCCATTGTTGTTATATATGTGGAAAAATTGTGTCACTGCCTTCTTAACGATATAACAAAGTTGTCTAAAGTTATATGGAAACTGTAGACAATTCTCATGTATTTAATTAAATTTTATTTTTAGGCTGCCCACGGTTGGTCAAATTGACTCTTACTACATTGTACCAACAATTTGCTGCGTCGTACTAAATGAATCAATTTACAGATCGTGTACTCTTACAGAGAGAAGGAGAGATTATCACAGTACAGTCACATCTGCGACAGTGCAACCTCCTTTTGGACGAGTGGGAATCCTTCTGTATTCAAAATGAATTCATTCTTATAGTAATATATAAACGACCACACGGCATGTAAACTAAATTATAAAGGCACATATGGATAAATCCACTCAGCAAAAAAACCCTAAAAAACTAAAGCTCCGCGACACATAAAGATCAAACACTGAAAATAAAGTGTCACGATCAAATCTATCGTTTAACATCTGGCAGTCATTAGTCACCTCGAGCAGAGACCCCACAGCGTCTTTTCAGCAAGCGGCTGTCCCAATCTCAGGTCCCTCCAGCTTTTCATCATTTTTTAGCTTGCCTTCTGTAGTTTTTTCTGAAGCAGTAGAAAACCAGGCAACGTAACTTATGCAGTTTCTCCCGCTCCCGTTTTTATTTTCGAACACCCGTCCACACATCAAAAATAACACCTCATAGTTGGATATAATCACCACTTCGATCAACGGAATGCTGTTGACATCGAGGCTGGTCTCTCTTCTAGCAAATAACATTTATCCGGCAACATCTCTGCAAATAAGAAACATTGATCTTAAGCAACCTGTCAATGCCAATTTAATATTTCCAAACATTTCAGTGAGAAACTTTATTGCAAATCAGTCTAAACACACTCATCCAAAATCACCCGCTTTTTATAAACAAAACCATTGTATTCCCACTTACAAAAATAATGCTCAATTTCCTTTAATTTACATTGGTCTACACAGAGAAAGCCTTCAGAGATGAAAGTAGCTTAATTTACCAAGACTGAATAAAAACTGCGACAAGCTCTAGACGATCAGATTTAAACAGGACAAGGTCGTCCATCTTTATTCGGTATATTAAACTGCGCTTTTTGCCTTTTTCTCTTTTATGGTGAACGCAGGTGGAATCACTACCCGGGGAGAAATGATCTGGTGGGTTCCTCCACAATCATTAGGGATAGCCGTGGCGAAAAGGCATGGAATTTTTCGTCTTGTTTAGCCAATTATTTCCAGAGAAGAATATAATTGTATACATTTCATGTGGTAGACTATTTTCCCTTGTCTAGCTGTACTATTGTTTGACAAGCTTATGCCACGGCATCACTGGTTCTGTCCTACAAGTAGCTTATTTGTTACCAGAATTGGGGTAATAAAGGGATAAAGAAAAAAGGAAAATCGAAAGTCCTGAGTATAATTGGCCTCCAAGTTTCCCCAAGATACAGTTTCAGGTTCAAAGAGTTAGCATCAAAAATAATTCCAAAAATTTACCGAGGAGGATCGACGATTATGCTCCACAATACCTCCTTCCTTGTCAGGCCACAATGAGTGACTCACCTAGTTATAGCAAATCTGTTTGTGTGAAATAGCTTGCACAAACTCTTAGCCACACCAGCACCTTAGTATTTGGGAAAAACTCAACCTCACAGCGAAAATATGTAGGATCATACATTTTATCACGGAAGGGCAATAATTTCCGTCAATTTGGTAAGACCAGTGTTATGTACCACCTTTGCGAAACCAATTACAAATGCAGAAAGAGCATATAGTAGCCCAAAAATTATTTGACGATTTTTCGGAAGCATGTCGGTGTGCAGTAAATCCAAATGCTTAAATGGACACAATTTATAAATTTTTTAAACTTGCTGGAGCTCAGAAAGAGTAGCATGGGCTTGAATCTGCTTTTACTTTCTCCATTTCTAAAGTGCCCCGTTCATTTGCTACTATGTATAGTATAATCGTATTAAAAAGAAGAGAGACGACTTCTGATATAGAGTGTAAAACAGATTCCCTTTGCAGGTTGAAGAAAATTGCATCAAGCGAGGCGGATGCGACCTAACTGACGCATTTAAAAGAAAATAGACCTCAATTTTCTTCCGGGCGGCTGGACCACAGAAATAGTTGATTATTCATAGTAATTCTTGGTTTATTGTCTTTCTATTTAAATTGTCGCCGGATAAATCATCTTATGCAATTCCGGTGATCCCCGTGTCCTGGATGTTACGCACTGGTTGTTTGTGACCGGCGCTGGCCGTTTGGAAGATGGAAGGCCTGAACGACGAAATCGCGTGACGCCCGGAGCAGATTTAGACAACGGGGCTTGCACCTGGTCCTCGCTTAAATCGCCCCCATGACGGGTAGGGGTGGGAGGGAAGGGAGGAAAAAAATTGGGGGGCGAAAAAGAAACCCGCTTCCCGCGACCTGCCGGGGTCGTTTCGTCCCCGCGTCACGCCAAACAGGCCTCGGTAGCCTGCACCGGGTGCCTCCGTTGTGGGCCATCCTCAACGCCAAGAAAACCAGCCGGCGTTCTCCGTCCACTGCTTACTTCTTCTTGTCGTGGCAGATCCAGTCTCCCTCGTCGCTGGACTGCGGAAAATTCTTAAGTCCGACATTCTCGGCCTCGGAAACGGCCAAAGGTTTTCCGTCGGGCGCTCTCTCCGGACGAACCCGAAGGAGGCTTTCGGCTTGGCTTCGGTCGGTTGAAGTGGCAGGATTGCCGGGAGGGCCGATTTCGTGGCGCCCAAGAAAGCACTGTCCTCATGATCCCTAGCTCCGCCCTCTGACGTGTCTCTCGTAATCGTTATTACTTATTTGGCGGGTGGTGGTGGTGGTAATTAAATGGTTATTTACTTTTGGAATACGGCTCGGGAGCATCCCTCGTGAGCCGCTCGTTGGAGCGGTTTGGAAAATGCGCCGAACGGATTTAGAAAAGAAAGCAGAGAAAAGAAGGCATCGCATGTCCACTAGCCTGAAGGCGACATCACGAGTTCGACGGTGGGAAGTTCAGAGAGCGACTCTGACTTTGAGGACTTTATAGCGGACTGGCATAATTGACAGACGTTATTTTGTACTAGTGTCGTTGTAAAGGAGACTGCGCTTCGGAAAATTTCAGGGAAGACTGGAGGTGTTTCTTTCTCACTCAAGGAACTTGTTAAGAGAGGACTTCCAGCTCCCGGATAACAGCACTATTAGTAAATAGTTGGGTAGTCTTAATGTAAATATCAAGAAATATGTCTGTTTGAATAAGCAGCGAAGTATAGGGGGCAAATATGGCAACAACAGGGTAGAAATATGTGAAGAAACGCCTATGTAGTTGAACAATAACTATGGGGGCAAGATGGGGAGAGCTTGCGACCATTCTTCGGTATACTATGACAACATTATAAGGAAGTGGAGGAAACGGCTGGGACTTAGAATTAGACATTGGAATTTAAATTTCTGGTTAAGGAAGAGCAATAGTTGCTTCAAGGTCAAGACAGTGCACTTGCATCAGCTTTCAATGGAGGAGAAAGACTCCCCATGGTTGGAAAGGAGGAAGAATGCTTGGAAAGTATTATACTGGGTAAACAAAAATTACATATTATTTAAGGCTATGGTTACCCACCTTTAATGATCCCAGGAGAAGCATCTCCAGCTGAAGTGAGATCCGCCCCATTCCTACTTTATGGAAAGGTACAGTTTATTGCCAATCAACGTTTAGGTCACCCATGATGGAACAAACAAGATGATTTACAAGGGAATGGCTGTCTTTCCACAATCTTGAGTTTTTTATGCTATTTTTGTTTCCTCTTCTTTCATTTAGTGTTTTGTTGTGCTTTTGTGTATTTGTACTGTTCCCAGAGACCATTTTTGTGAGAATGGACAAAGCTGCAATAAATTTGGTTAAATAAACCAAGAAATTCAATAACAGCACATGTAGTGAGACATCAAAGGGCTGACAAAGATCCATTTGAACTCATGGTGCTGAAGAAAATTGGTAAACACTAATTCTATCAAAGAAATGAGTAATCACAACTGGCAAGAAGACAGTTCAGTGCTAATCAATTTTATAGAAGAGCATAAATCTACAGGAGGGAGACCATTAATAAATAATACATGCTGCCATTATGAGGATTCAGTACGAACTTGTAGGATGGAGCCAACAACATGGGGAAAGCATTAGGGGGAAGGGTGAACAGAAACAAATTGGGAGGTAGACGAACTAAACGGAAGTAACTTGCTTAGAAATGTAAATTTTTAGCAAATTTTCGCACTGCCACTGGATCGAAGGAAATGGCAAGAAGGTTTTGGTTCACTCTCTCGATGACTGGGGGGGCTGGGGGTGGGAGGAGAACTACAAACAGAGAATCAATTGATTCTGTTTTTTTCGTGTTTATGTTGCTTTTTGCAAAAGAGCAATTCCAGTCATATCAACTGAACCAAAACCCATAAAATCCTTCTTCTCCAATACCGTGATTCACTTTTCTGAACAATACATCAAGGGAAAAGGCACAATTCAGAAATCAATGCTTAAAATGAGAAAAAAACAGATTATGTGAAAGAGTTAACAAAACTGCTATAACTATTGCAGATATAAATACCAATAATATTGCGAGAAAATATGAAAAAAGCAAACTTGGAGAATAACCTACATGACACTTTGAAATATCGATGGAGGTGTATTTGTAAACAAACTAAAAGAAATGGGATAAAACAAAGTTAAGATGTGAACAAACAAAACCACAAAACTCTGAACTAATCTTGCAGAACATACTCATCTCTAAATAATTAAGCCCTTCTACGAAAGAATGCATTGTTGCAACAAACGCCCCCTCTTAAATTCCGGCCCATCGATGATCTATCAAGTATTTTCGGAAAATCTGAGAGAACTTTTTATGCTAATGGGAAGTGGAAGAAAAACAAACACCGTACCTCAGATTATGAAAAGTAGCAAATCAAGTGTGTACCGCCTGCCCAGAAATCTACACAAAGACAATTAAAAGTGCAGGTCTCGATGAATAACCTGACCAAGGGAAATCTTACTTTCTTACTAAATGAAAGAAATAACAAACTCAACACAACCATCACCCAACATGCCACAAGCCCGTACCAAGCAGCGGCAGGCAACAGAGCAGAATACATCGACGTCTGAGATAAAACCCCTGGACTGCTCTCGCCCAACTTTTCTTCCAGCCTTCTTCTCAGTGGACGAGGGCATCTAGGAGCGAGCTCTGCCAGGTATTACTTCGATGATGCCTGCAGCCACTTCTCTAAACACAATGCTGATGGTGTTGTTGTGGCAACCTCCGTCGGGCAACCAGACGTTCGTGCCCACCTTTGGAGCCTTCAGGGGTGCCAGGTATGGGCCGATGAAGTTGGGTGTTGCCCATTGGTCAATACCTGGGTCTCACCCTCCAGCAACTTCATCAAACATGGCTGGGGCTCCCTCAATAAATGTTCTGGAATGCAATGGGTCTTCGTTCCTCAGTCCACCATCTGCTTGTTGTACAGATCGTACGTGTCTAGTTCTTTACTCTCGGACTCCATTCTTCGGACCCATGACACTTCCTTAGAGCGCCTCCTTCCTTTTCCGACAGGAATCTGTAGAATGGCTTCGCACTGTGTGCACGAATGACTGGTAGGCTCCAACAGGAGTGTGTTACGATCCATGGTGGACAATGACTGGACTGCTGTGAAGAGCAAGAGTCAGATGAAGCTGCAGAGGTTCTGCCACAGATCAAGGGTGCTGAGTCTGAGAAAGTGAGATCCAGGTGAAGATTGCTTCCCCTTTTTTAGCAATATAGGTTTTCCAACTATGGTCTGTTTTGCATCCTCAAATACGGCAATCTCCAGACATCCTTAATATCTGAGATAGCGTCCCTCTCTGCGACGTTTTTTTCCATTTAAAGAAATGCCTTGTAGCGAGCTGCACTCCCTTTCATCCTTCTCTGTTTCCGCCACCTGGTGTGACCGGGTAGCGGCTAACTAATGCAGCGACATAGAATTCCCGTTTGCGCCGTCCGTTTCCACCTTCCTCCTGGTGTCTGTTTTCGCTCGCGGACTGGAGCGTGTTTTTGAGGAGGTTGCGCTTGGTATTATTGAGCAAGCGGTCGAGATGCGCCCCCTATAGCGGATATAGCGGCGGCGCCCGGAGCGGGACGCATTGCGTAAACCGGATGGAACGACGATATAGAAACGATGTTCCCCGTATGCGTTGCGATGCAGAACGGACGCGTTGGGATACATTTTACCCAAAAAGTTTTGAGCAGCTCAAAACTTTTTGAGTGGATGGAACCTCAGTTGACGGATGCTGGATGGATAGAGAGTATGAAGAACAGATGCAGTGAGTACAGAACGGATGCATCGCGTTAACCAACGAATGGCAAGTGTTTCTCTCAGTTTTATATCATCTTTCCATCCGTTGGTGCAGTGTGACATGGGCTTAACCTTTAAATTAGCCAGCCTTGGTAGGAAAATTACTCCTTTGTAATCTGTTTCTATCGCAGAAATAAAATAACATGTGTGGGTATTTTGGGAGGTTCTTGCTCAGAGGTGGTATTCAACAGGTTCTGACCAGTTCTGGAGAACCGGAAGCGGAAATTTTGAGTAGTTCAGAGAATTGGCAAATACCACCCCTGACTGCCCCTGCCAACCCCATCTATTCTCTGCCTCCTGAGTCCCAGCTGATCGGCTGGGTCTTCTTTGGTTGCCCTGCACAGAACAGAGCTGGAAAGCAGGTTATTGGGCGGGGAGGGAATTGGATTTTGCAGTAACCTTCCTTCAGGAGTGGGGAGGGAATGGGGATTTTACAGTATCCTTTCCTTGTCATGCCTACCAAGCCATGCCCACAGAATTGATCGTAAAAAGATTTGAATCCCATCACTGCTCTCACTCATCCAGGTAATGGTTGTCCCAAAGGTACTTTTCCAAAGGACTTTCTTGTTTTTTTCCCTTGAAAGTGTTTCACTTCTCATCCAAGAAGCTTCTTCAGTTCTTCTAGAATTACTCCTAGAACTGAAGAAACTTCTCCAATGAGAAGCAAAATATTTTCAAGGGGAAAAAAAACAAGAAAGTCCAGTTGCCTTTTGGAAAAATACCTTTGGGACAACATCATTGGATGTTACTGTAGCATACCTTATTCTAATTTTAGTAGAATGTCTCCCATAGCATGATGTTTGAGAAAATAGCTATTAACTTTCCTGAGGTTTCTTTGCATAAATCAAGGTGGAATTGTTGATCCCTTTGCCTAGCTTTAATGATTTTTTTATAGTAGTCCTTAAACATGAGTCGTTACTATTCTTGCTTGCTCCTTGGTTGGTTTTTTTGTCTACCATCCAGAGTTTTCCAAAGAAAAATTGCTTAAATTTCACTTAATCTCTAAGACACTCTTCATAATCTTTGCCTGGATAAGGACTCTAGTTAGCCTAAAGAAGAGACAGACATGTTAGTTGTATTCCAACAATTGAAGGATTGTCACTGATTGACATGTGGATTTATTCTTTGGAGTGCCTAAAAGTAGGGCAAGAACTAATAGGTTGAAGTTTTAAATGGTTTTCCTCTTTTAAATAAGGAAAAATTTCTTCACTATGAGAGTTATTAAACAATGGAACCACTTGCCTCCTAAAGGTATGGGTGCACTATCTCTGGAAGTTTTCAAACAACATTTGGATAACCATTTATCTTGGATGGAACCGCCAAAGTTCCTTCCAACCTTCTTATTCTATGATTCTCGCATAATCTTAAAAAAAAAACTCTAGAGATCTACAACTATCTACAACTTCTGAAGGCAACTCGTCCCACTGTTTAATTTTTAATTAATGAAATTGACAGTGAGAACAATTAATCAGTGGCATGTATGGGTTGCCTTCAAAAGTTGTGAGTGCTCCATCACTGGAGGTTGGACAGCCATTTGTCCAGAATGGTATAGGATCTCCTCCTTGAGCAGGAGATTGGACTAAAGTTATTGTCTAGTACAAACTTTACTAGACTGCTTCCTCTATTTCTTATTTGGTAAGGGCTAATTTATTGATATGATTTATATGCCACCCAACAACTCTGACTTAATATTTTCCTCAATTTTAATCTCTATGTAAGGTTAATTATATAATCTGAACAAGTGGCAACTAAGTAGAATTAAGACTAATTAGAACTTGGATGGGAAACTCCAGTATATGCAAAGGTCATAGGGAATGAGGGAAAGTCATAAAACCATCTCAAATGTAGAAGAGAAGAGAAGAGAAGAGAAGAGAAGAGAAGAGAAGAGAAGAGAAGAGAAGAGAAGAGAAGAGAAGAGAAGAGAAGAGAAGAGAAGAGAAGAGAAGAGAAGAGAAGAGAAGAGNACAAATGGTTATCCAACATCTTTTTTAAAACTTCCAGTGTTGGAGCATTTACAACTTCTGGAGGCAAGTTGTTCCACCAAATAATTGTTCTCACTGTTAGGAAATTCTTCCTTAGTTCTAAGTTACTTCTCTCCTTGATTAGTTCCCACCCATTGCTTCTTGTCCTGCCTTCAGGTGCTTTGAAGAATAGCTTTGGAGAATCCCTCTTCTTTGTGGCAGCCCCTGAGATATTGGAACAGTGCTATTATGTCACCCATAGTCCTTCTTTTCATTAGACTAGACATACCCAGTTCCTGCAACCATTCTTCATATATTTTAGCCTCCAGTTCCCTAATCATCTTTGCTGCTCTTCTCTGCACTCCTTCTAGAATCTCAACATCTTTTTTTACATTGTGGTGACCAAAACTGGATGCAGTATTCAAAGTGTGGCCCTACCAAAGCCTTATAAAGTGGTATTAACACTTCACATGATCTTGATTAGATCCCTCTGTTTATGCAGCCTAGAACTGTGTTGGCTGTGTAGCCATGGCAAATCTTATCTGCAACGCACATCCCAGATCTTCATTCCCACAGCAGCAAAAAGCAAATATAAAAGAAATTAATAACAAAATCTTTGCTGCATTTTTATTATATCAAAAATGGGTAACAAAGAAGTTGTCTTACTCTATCTCTCTTAGCCTATCCCCAAGTAACAAATACAATACAGTTTCCAATACCTGTTTGATTTGCCAATCATGTTTCTAAGTTACTGAAGAAAAAATTGTGTTGTTTTTTGCAAGCAAGCATTCACTTAATTTTCATTCAAAAGGTGTCTGATAAACAGAGACTGAAATATTCTAGTCCACTATGTATTAATACAGTAGTCCTCAACTTAAAATGGTTTCATTGTAAGTTACAACAGGATTGAAAAAAGAACGGGATTGATTTATGATCACTTTTCGCATTTATGACTGTTTCAGCTTCCCTGTGGTCATGTGATCAAAATTTAGATGCTTAACAATTGGTTCATATCTATGACGGTTGCAGTGTCCTGGGGTCACATGATCACCTTCTGAAAGCAAAGTCAATGGGGGAAGCCAGATTTGCTCAATAATCGTGTTACTAATTTAACAATCTCAGGGATTCACTTAACAACTGTGGCAAGAAAAGTTGTAAAATGGGGCAAAACTCACTTAACAAATGTTTCATTTAACAACAGAAATATTGGTCCAGGAGGACTATCTGTAATCTTCTCTGTTCAGGGCAGTCTTTCCCAAACTTGGAAACTGGAAGATGTGCGAACTTCAACTCCCAGAATTCCCCTCGGCTGGTTGAAATCCACATACCTTACAGCTGTGAAGTTTAGAAACATTGGTTTAGGGCAGTGGTGGCTAACCCTTTTGGGCTCCTGTACCAAAAATTGTGCAGCATATGTGCCAGCACCCAGAAGGCAATGCACGCACCCCCCCATGCCCCCTGCGTATGCTCATGTGATTCCCCCCCATGCCGTGCATCTCTGCAAGTGCATGCATAAACCCCCACGTGCACCGTGCATCTCTGTGCATGTGCACACATCTCCTGCACAGCCCCACCCCCTATGCATGCACACCAGATATATGACAACTAGCTGTTGGGCGCGCGGCACACTTGCATGTGCAATAGACCTGCTCTTGCTGAAGGCTCGCATGCCAGCAGTAATGGCTCTTCATGCCACTTCCAACATGCATGCCACAGATTTGCCATCACGGGTTTAGGGTTTTGTCATGTTTTGGGACACAACTTTATTGGATAAATGTTCAGAGTAATCCTGAAATAGAACCCTTTACAGGGAATCCTTGACTTATGACCATTTGTTTAGTGACTATTTGAAGTTACAGTGGCACTGCAAAAAGTGACTTACAACCAATCACTTACAATTGTTGTGGCATCCCCACTGTCACATGATCAAAATTGAGGCACTTGAGAACCAGCATGTATTTATGACTGTTGCAGCATCCCTGGGTCAAGGGATCACGACTGGCAACCCTTCCCAGATGGCTTCCGACAAGCAAAATCAATATATTCTGACCCAGCCTTCATGAGCCCCACTCAACAGCCTACTTATGAGGAGATAACCATTTTTATTTAGAAAGACAGGAATTCATGGCATACACTGACACAGCTCCAGGTCACACATCCATAGGTGATTCACAAGCCATAACAGTCTCGAGTTCCTGTTCTGACCTTCACAAAATCACGAGACAGACTTCTTGTCCCGACAAAACTCCTTTTTATTTGGCTAATATGAATTCCTGTCATTCACATCCAGCAAAGCCCCGGAAAACAGTCTTTCAAGGGTAAATTATCAGGCTTGGAGAGTTGCCAGGCTGATAGATTCCAAGTGCAACACTCTGCAAGGAAATACTTAGCAAGAAGTCTCTGTGAGTTATGAACAAATCTTCACACTAATTAAACAAACTAATTGTCTCCTGCAAACACTACTCCCCTTTCGCTCCTATTTATTCTCTCTGGGAGGGGCCATTCACTATCCACCTGTGAATCCACTCCCAAGTCGACCTTTGTTCCTTAACTGTTCCCTTCTCCTGGCAGCTCTGTGCATGCACAAACTGGGAACATGCTCCAGCTGTTCTTTTGCCCCACTGATCTACAACTCCAAAGGCAGCTGGTAACTGTCAGACAGCCCTGGCCCCATCTCTGCCTCCTATGCAGAGCATTCATCAGAGCCTTCCCCAGACTCCAGGACTGGCCCATGTTCCTCCCTACCTTCTCACTGTCCACCAGCTCCACTGGCTGCTGGTGGGCCACAACAGCTCCCCACAGGGAGTCTCAATTAGCACTTCAAACACAAAGAGTCCTGACCAATCTGGGTAGTGGCAAGGAAACCCTGGCAAGGAATCTTCTGGAGGGAACTCTTCTGGAGCGTAAATGGATTCTCTGACAACCACACCTCCCATACCTCTCCTCCTTATATTGCAGACATGGAAGGGTTTCTTTTCCTGGATAGCTGGCCCTCAACCCTGTGTTGCTCACCTCTCCCCACTTCTCTGTGCATATGCACATCTGGGACAGGCCCAACTGTTCCTCCTCCTCATTCAGCTAAGGCCCCCAAAATAGCTGTCTCTCCGCCTGAACCTGAGTAAATGGGCCCTGTTCTGCATCTGACTCTGAGACTTCCTGCTCCTCAAAGCCTTCCACTGGCTCCGATGGCACCCTCTCCATCTCCTCTGACTTGACTGCCATGTCCATTGGCAGTCGATGAACCACAACACAATGAGAGAAGGCAGATTTCCTTAATGATCGCAGGATTCACTTAACAACTTCAGTGGTTCACTTACCAACTATGGCAAAAAGTCATAAAATCAGGTGTGATTCACTTAACAACTTGTTGAGCAGTAGAAATTATGGTCCCAGCTATGGTCATACATGGAGAACTATCTGTTTATGTTTGTATTGTTTTCCTTAGCAAATCTGACTGCCAGCTTGAAGGGTTTTCTACTTTTATATAACTTTGCTGTTGAAATAATCGGCTTTGATTAATACATTGCATTATCATCAACCCCTTCAAAGAAAGGAATCCTCAAGGCAGCCCATTATGGAGCTAAGAATTCTCCCCAAAATTAGTCAGAGTTATTTATGTTCCCTGCCAAAGTCATATATGGTGGGATATTTGTGTGTGTGTGTGTGTGTGTTTCATTTCACACAAAACCCAATCTTCAAGGATTACTTATCAACAGGCATCTCTTTGTATTTCAGTTGCAATGCAGAATTCTGATGTACAGTCCCAAAGGAAGAGGTGATATTGCAGAGTTATAAAGTCAGCCAAATTCTGATTTCTGCGGCTGTAAAATATGTCTGTAGCTGGAAAACGCCAGCTAAAAATATGCTCTCTGACTGAGGGCTGGTTAGATTTCAACAGCCAAACCTCTATCTCCTATTATTGAGATGGCAGGTTCAGTCTCTATAGAGATACTTCCTGTCAGATAATAAAGGCTGGTTTTCATGCATAGATAAGAATTCCCCTACTTTGGTGTTTTTTGAGCCTGGAGTAAAGCCAAATAATAGAGGAGATGCAAGGAGTGTGTGTGTGTGTGTGTGTGTGTGTGTGTGTGTGTGTGTGTGTGTGTAGGAATGATAAAAAATAACCCTCATGCAGAAAAACAGTCATGGAGGCACTGCACACTACACAGGCTTCTTTGGTTCTCAAAATCCAGGACCATTCCAAATGAGACAAAATGCCCACAAAGAAACATGCTGGATGGGGAATTCTGGAAGTTGAAGTCCATCCATCTTAAAATTGATGAATTTGAAAAGACAGCAATTTAGCCCTCATCAAGTGCATGCACAAAAGACTTTTACTGAACACAAAATGGGACATATAGTCCTATGTTCTCAAATTCTTCAGTTAAACTAGGATGTTTGAAGAGAAACTCAATTTGTAATTGTTCCCCCAATTGAACATGTGGTAATTGAGAAGAGGAAGTAATAGGTATTTATGTCTGGCACCCTTTTCTACCAGGCCCATCAACCCTTTAAAAGCAGCCATGTCTCTTCTCTTTTCTTCTCTATTTCTTCTCTTTTTTTCTTTCTTTCTTTCTTTCCTTCTTTCTTTCTTTCTTTCTTTCTTTCTTTCTTTCTTTCTTTTGTATGCCTGGGAAAGAGGCAGCTGCTCTCATGCTAATGATTTTTCTGATGATGTTCAAAGTATCAATACCCTTAATACCATATACTAAAGTGAATATCTGTAGCTGGGGCCCCTCCTCCACCTACCTACCTCTTTCTATTTTTCTCTTCTACTGTTGAAATTCTTTATTTTAGGTTCTAAACCCGAACATAAGACATGCACATCTTCACCTTCAAGAAGTCAGAGTTTAATAAGCTCAGAGTATTACCTGCTTTGGTATTGGTACTTGTGAAAAAGTTCTTGGAATCGTAGCTGGTTCTAAACTGAGGATGAATGAACAAAATCATATGGCTGCTTATAAGATAATTGTGATATCAGGGTGCATCTTTGTGAAATAATTGTTCACCCTCCTCTCCTCTGGTCAGACTCTGCCTTAAGCACTGTGTCCAATTCTGAGTGCTACAGTTTAAGAAGGATTTGGAAAAATGGAAGCAGTTTTAAAGAAGGGCAACAAATTTGATTGTAGGGCTGGAAACTATCCCTTATAAAGAAAAACTAAAAAAGCTGGCTAACTTTAGCCTTTAGAATTATAAGGAATAGGAGATGTGAGCTGGGGTGTTGCAGTGGTTGGAATGCAGTATTGAAAGCTAACTCTTCCCACAGTCAGGAGTTCGATCCTGACTGACTCAAGATTGATTCAGCCTTCCATCCTTCCAAGATCAGTAAAATGAAGACCCAGATTGTTGGGGAAAATATGCTGATATTTGTAAACTGCTCCAAGAGTGCTGTAAAACACTATGGAGTGGTATATAAGTGTAGGTGCTATTGCCAGTGCCATATAGTTATCACATAGAATATCAAAATTGTTCTCCTTTATCTCAAATGAATAACATAAAATAATGGATTCAAATTACATGAAGGCAAATTCTAATTGAATGTTAAAAAAAAATCTATAGCAGTAACAGTAACCATGGAACCACTTGTTTAGGAAGGCCACTGCATGTGTTAAAGCCATAGGAGCCTTAACTTGGATTCTTACCCTAAACAAGAGGTTTTATATTTTATTTATTTGTATCCTACTTTTATTATTCTTACAAATAACTCAAGCTAATGAACATATCCAACATGTCTTCCCCACAACCACAACCCTATGAGGTGAGTTGGGCTGAGGGAATGACTAGCCCAAGGCACCCAACTGGCTTTCATGGCTAAGATGGAACTAAAATTCACAGCCTCCCAGTTTCTAACATGGTGCCTTAACTTGTAGACCAAATTAGGTCTCTAGGTTGGACTCATTGACAGAAAGGTCCTTTCTGTGATTCTATGATCATTCACTCTAGACCTGTTAGATCCCATGAGTTACTTTAACAAAGTTCCAAGGTTCCACATGTTTTATTTGTTAGAAACTATATATGTTAATAAACCTGACCACACCTTGCACTGAAAGGGACTGAACTAGATAAACTGTGAAGTTCCTTACAAGATTATGATTGTTGTAATAAATTATTTCAGAATTAAATGTTATCGTGGTTATTGTGGTGGTGCCGTGGTTGGAATGAAGCACTACAGGCTAACTCACTGCTCACTCCAGGAGTTTGATTTTGAGTGGCTCAAGATTGACTCAATGGCTCAAGGCTGACTCGTCCATCTTTTTGAGTTTGGTAAAATGAAAACCCAGATTGTTGGGGGTAATAAGCTGACTCTGTAAACCACTTAGAGAAGGTTGTAAAGCACTGTGAAGTGGTATATCAGTCTAAGTGCTATTGCTATCATGGTATTAGAATTGTGATCCACAACACCTAACCCAATGTTCCCACTCCAACTTCCTCTCCCTCTCCCTTTCTTTCTATGTCTTGCAAAACTGTGCCTTGTGGGAGGCGTGATGTCTAGATGGGGGAAAAAAGAAACAAAGAGAATTAATTCCAGATCTCAAGCTATATTTACTAAACCAACAAATCAGCAAACAAAGACTTTCCCCTTCGTGATACATTTCTTAAATTATAGGTTTACGGCTTCCTGGCAGGCTAATAAAGTCTGGATGAATGATGAGAGAGTTCACTGTGAGAATAAGTAAACATCTCCTACTGTCTGGGGAATGTAAGATGACTACTGTCTTATCCTTTGTTACAGGTTGTGAAGATAAAATTACCCTATATATCACTACCGCTGTCAATGAAATTAGAGAGAGCAAGCTACCTCCCAGCTGCCTTCTCTCCCCCCTCTTCTCTTCTCTCTCTCTCTCTCTCTCTCTCTCTCTCTCTCTCTCTCTCTCTCTCT